>VZTT01055184.1:9225-38125 GCA_013400855.1 Buphagus erythrorhynchus
CCTGATTGTGCAATATGTAAATATAAGAGAGACCGTTGACAAAGAGGATTGGAAAGACTTAATTTCTGTGAACAGAAAATTTGTGGATTAAATTGTCTTGAAAGCTTCTATTTTTGTTTACATTTACATTTCACTCAGAATAAATTTTAGAAAATAAAACTTATATTAAACCATTAGAAATTAATCTAAAACTCTGAATGATGGTCATGGAAATTTATTTTCTTCATAATTACATTTGTTTCAGTAAGAGGCACAAAACATAAAAGTTGGAAAAAAGCTCTTTCATTTGACAAAACAACACAGTTGCTGTGACTGCTATAGGATAGTGGTCCAGACTGGTTAAAGCTCTGGAATAGTGAGATAATTTCCAAAGTAAAATACATATGCAAATTAGTTGATCGAATCAGTACACTATTTTTCCTGGTGTTTGAAGTGAAAGAAGAAAAAGGCAAGACAAACAGTAGCAGGATGACATACTATACATTATTATTGTTAACATAATGTAATAAATGTAATAAACACAAGGAAAATGAAATCTCCAGCCCTCGTGGGGTTATGGACAGCAGCAATTTCAGTGACAATGCAGTGTATGGCTGAGATTGCATCTGATGCACAAGCAGCTAGGGATGGCATTTATTTCACCTGACTTACGTTATCTGCAGTGTTGTCATCTGGGCTTCTCTTACAGGCAACAGAGAGAAAATAGCTTGTGCAGGACATGTTCAACCTGCACATGGTAGGTTGGTCCCCACAGCCCTTGCTGGTTCTCTGTAGAATATTGGTAACTAGATTATTTCCAACAAACTGGCAAATTTTAGGTGTTAATTAGTATTTTTTAGATTTTCACACCTTTATGTTTAATGTTCTGGAGGTTTTTCTGGATCTTACTATAAGGAAAACTTTCAATGGGCAGAAGGCCTGTACTCATGTGACATTTCTATCTGCAATGAGCAAATCACTACTGAGAATAAATCCTGTTAGTTTTAATTTTGAAACAAATGCCTGCATTTTGTAGAAGAAAAAGCTTATCTAGGGTGCTAAAATTTGCTATTATCAATTAATGTTTGGCTCTATACTAAGAAAATGAAATTTTTGGTTTATACTAGGTCAGAAAGATGGTAGGTATTTATTGAAGTAGCTTTGGCTTCACTAGTATGTATGCTGAGGTATCTTACTGTGAAATTAAAATTGGTACTGGAGAATGATCAATGGAGAACAATGAAAATGCCCATTTTGAGTAACAGACGTTGATTTTTTTTGATCTAGTGTCAGTTTTCCACACCAGAAGTGGAATATGGCAAGGGATTGTTTTATCCTTTGTTTGAAAATTTAAATAGCTACCAGGACATAATTAAATGAATAGTAACGCTGTATTAATTTAAAAAACAGTAGACTTCCAAGTCTCCACAACTGAAAAAATGTAGTTGTTGCAATTTGTAACGACAAGACTTCTGCTCCACTGTTTACTCAATACATGGTATCAGCTGCTTAGAAAAAGCTCTTTGGAGTTGGACTTAAAATCTCTGGAAAGCATTGTATATGTATGGGATTCTATAAACAGGATAAGATAATTTCTCATGCTGTATACATGCCAAACAAATTAGCATTACTGACCGAAAAATTTTAACGGCACAAAAGGATGAGGTTCAGTTCTCTCGAGAAAACCCAGAGAAGGAAGTGGCCATCAAGCCAGACTTCATCACAGAATGACTCTCATTAATTTTAAAAATCTGCTGACTTTTTGGAATGGTTACAGCAAATGACTTATGAAATGAAAAATTCTTTCCCAACCCAGTGAGCTTTTCAATCAATGTTCTCCATGATGTGCTGTTTGCTAGCTGTCTCAACTCAGCAGCCCTAAAAATATTTAGCAATATAAATGTACATTTTAATAGCTTGCTCTGATCTCTCTTTTGATATCTGGCTTTCATGATCTGCCTCCATTCATCCACAATCTCTGGTGCCATCAGCTGAAAAGTCACTTTCTCTCCAGGGTTCACCTGAAGGCATCTGAACTACTCAGCTCCCCCCAGCCCCCACCTCAGCACTGCTCCACACGCCCATCAGTCTCACCAAATTTTATTCATTTTTTCCCCCTCATGAAAAATATAATAATAGTTTCTTCCTGTGCATTCACCATGCCCTGAGGAGAAGATTAAATTAAATTAAAACTTAAAAGGGGCTTTACTGATGGCTTAAATTTCTAGTTAAACTGCATAAGCTACAAATAAGTTTTATGCAGGTTATTGTTCTTTACTAAAGCACTGTTACTGTAAGGATTTGTAGCAGACAGACTAATCACTGCTGAGGGAGAGAGGGTTAGTTTACTGACTGCCCATAATACTCCTTGCTGACCAACTTTTCCACCTTTTTCTGACTGTTTAACTTGGTTTTTCTCCGTGGCCAAACAAGTAAGATCTGGGAAGCCATCAAGTACTTTCAGTCTGGGGAAGGAGGGCATTTTGCACCAGGAATGAAGCTATTTGAGACACATGCTTTACACAATTCACAGGAATCATCAGGGCCAGGAAACAACGTCTCCTATGTGTTTGCTCTGTGTTTTATTTATCATCACTACTGGAGAGGTGTTTGTCTCTCAGCCAAACAATACAGGTGCCTAAAACAGCCTGGTGTGAGCCCCAGCATCACAACTGCTGGTTCAGAGGAGCAGCAGGGAAGATCCCGTGGAGATGCTTTGAACAGGCATGTGCTGTGCTGTGCACAAGCCCTGTAGCAAAGGTGGCTGCTCCAGCACGAATCTCTCTGCCCCCCTAATGGAATCTCTCTGCCTCCTGAATGGCACAGCTCTGCATCCTGGCAGGGAGGGACACAGTCCTGCTGGGGTGACAGCCCTGGTGCTGTTTGCTGAGACAACACTCAGAGCAGAGGTGCAAACTTCAGATACAAAGGGATGTTGGTTAGTTACTGCTTAAATTTTCTCTGGTATTCTCTATTTCTTTTTTGAGTAGTTTGTGGGATAAGCTAAGGTTCCCCAAGGGTAACTGTCAGGGACAGGCCTGTTCAATGTCCTTATTGATGATATGGATGAGGGGATTGAGTTTACCCTTCACAAAGTTCAGAGACAGCACTGAGTGGGAATGTTGATCTGCTGGAGGGTAGGACAGCTCTACAGAGGGATCTGGACGTGCTGCATTGATGGACTAAGGCCAATGGTATAAGGTTCAACAAGGCTGAATGCTGGGTCCTGCACTAGAGTTACAACAACCCCAGGCAGTATTACAGACTTAGGGAAGAGTGGCTGGAAAATTGCCCAGTGCAAAAGGAACTGGAGGTGTTGGTCAACAGCAGCTGAACATGAGCCAGCAGTGCCCAGGTGGCCAAGAGGGCCAATGGCACCTGGCCTGTGTCAGCCATAGTGTGGCAGCAGGACAAGGGCAGTGACTTTGCCCCTCTGCTGGGAACTGATGAGGTCACACCCCAAATTCTGTGTCTAGTCCTGGGCCCCTCACTACAAGAAAAACATTGAGGGGTTGGAACATGTCCAGAGAAGGAAACAGAGCTATTGAAGGGCATGGAACACAAGTCTGGTAAGCAGCAGCTGAGGGAGCAGGGGGTGTTTAGCCTGGAGAAAAAGAGGCTCAAGGGGACCCCTATTGCTCTCTACAACTCCCTGACAGAAGGGTGGAGCCGGGGGGGATTCAGCTTCTTTTACCAGGTAACAAATGACAGGACGAGGAAACGGCCTCAAGTTGTGCCAGGAGAGATTCAGATCAGACATCAGGAAAAATTTCATCAAAGAAAGGGTTGAAAAGCACTGGAACAGGCTCCTGAAGGAGGTGGAGCCACCATCCCTAAAGGTGTTCAAGAAATGACTGGATATGGCACTCAGTGCCTTGGCCTGGTTGACCATGTGGTGATCAAAGGTCAGACTCAATCATCTTGGAACCCTTTTCCAACAAAATGATTCTGTGATTGTGTGTGTGTAGCTGGGGGAAGACACTGGAGGATTATGTACCTTCAACATAGAAAAGCTGTTGGAACAAGTGATTGCTGTGCAACACAGACCAATTTCTGGTGCTGGATGTGTCTGAAAATTTTGCACTTGACCACTCTGGTTACAGATTTCTGTCAGTCACCTTGGCTCTGGATGGAATGGGAAGGCCACAGCCTTCCTTGTCTCACAAACATCAAAGGTATTTCTGCACAGATAAAAAATGAACGCACATAGGGTTATGTCAGTAATGAATAATAGAAATATGTAGCACTTGTGTATGTAATAAATATTACCTTTCTGTGCTAGGTAAATAAAACTGATTTTCTTGCAATGGCTTACATACTAGGCCATCATAAAAGAACACGTTTCACTAATAAATACAAACTGAGAAAACCTGAAGCAATAGGGATTGCCAGATAAGTTTCAACAAAGTGAGCAAGGAAGATGATTTTTAAAACCCACCCTATTGTTTCAGCTATTTCATGTATGAATGATAAAATTTTGAACAACAGCTCCTTGATTGCATATCCCTGTTTAGACACACAGGATGGAGAAAAAAAGCCGTGGAAAATTAAGGAATTAAAGAGCAGAGAGGTTTGCACCCTTACAATTTGTTGTGGCATGAAACTGAAGCAGAATCCTAAAAGTCTGCACTTGTTTGTCACTGAGAAGAGTCTGTTTGGAAGTACAGCATGTGATAACATAGTCCTTGCTATTAATACAGCAGGAATGATGTTCTGCTGTGGATTAAAGAGAGATGAGGAGAAACAGAAGGTTTCAGAGCTGCTGGCCATGGCACCATCAGTTACCTGTCTTGCTTAGGTCCCAGGAGGTCTGGCATTTTCCCAGCTATAACTCCTTTTAGAGGGTTGGAGCTGTGAAGCATCACTGTTCTACCTGCCTGATGTGTGGCAAAGTCCTTGTGCAGTAAGTTCAGATCAGTGAAAAATTATATTGAAAAACAGCATGTAAGGTAGCACAAAATTATCTTAATAGATTGGATTTTTTTTCTTTTTTTTGACAGCAATGGCCAGACTTTATCAGCTAATCAAAAATTGGCAATCAATAGACAGCCAGAATTTAAGCCTCACAGAATGTTTTGAGATNTTTGACAGCAATGGCCAGACTTTATCAGCTAATCAAAAAATGGCAATCAATAGCCAGAATTTAAGCCTCACAGAATGTTTTGAGAAGGATTGATGAATTGATTCAAACAACTGATTTTTGGGGTTTTTTTGGTTGTTTTTTTTTTTTTTAATCTTGTATATGAGCATATACAACAGCAAATACTAAAGCCCCAAACTTGAACTGCAGGTTTAACCTTGTTGAAAAACATGAAACTTGACCCTGCTTACCTTTCCCTTGTTTCACAAAGGTGTTCTCTTCAATAGGACACAACTCTAAATTAAGAAAAAAGGATACCAGGTGTGGTTTGAAATGGCATCTTCACATTCTAAAAGAGTTTTCAGGGATATCATGTTCCAGGAAAAGAGATGTAAATCTTCCCCCTGATTTTAGACAACAGATCCTTTTCTGAGTAAAATGTGTCTATGCCAGAGTGATAGTTTTCTCCAGATATCTCCACTTGATGTTTTTTTTTCTCTTTAAGAGTGGTGCTAACATTCTTTTGGTATCCTTTCCATTCTCATTCGTGATCCCTGAATTCCATGTTTCAGTCCTACTAGTCTTGCATTATGCTTTCATATGTGCTGCAGTAAACACATGCACTGCTTTTCCAAAGTCTTCCAGATTCGTGCAGTCTTGGGAGAGGAACATGAGGATGGCCTCAGGAAAGGAATCATAAATAGGTGCATATTTGCTCTTGTGACTGTATACTTTAATCTAATTGAGCATTCATGGAAAAAAAAAAGTCTGCTTTATTACTTACCATAAATCCAAGATAATTCTATTTAATGTTCCTTTAACTGACAAAAAAGGATAAACATAGCTAACCATAAACATGACATAAATAAAATCTGGCATTCTTCCCATTCCCCACCCATTGTCCCAGTTGGCTATTTTATCATATCACTCAATATAAAATTTAACAGTATGGTATATAAATGATCCTTTTTTTTTATTCTTTTGCATAATAATTGGATGGTCTCCAGTAATAAAGAATAGTAAAGCTACAATTTATTCCAAATCATAAACATCTTTGTTTTATGTGTTCTTCTTTGCTTTTATTGTGGAGAAAACAATGCAGCAGCCAACAGAGAGCTACATCAGCAGAAAGCAATAGTTGTTTGAATAGAACTAGAGCCACTTGAATTCTATCTGAATTTAGCTGACTTAGTGTCTTACTCCTTGGCTCAGGGAAGTAGAGGAGATGCTAAAATGGTGACACAAATTGATGTTAATAAATTAGTACGCTCATAAAAGGAGACTCCCAATTTTAGTGCTAACAGCACACCATTATACGGAGCATAATGTAGTTTAAAAGGCACACTGATAAGTGGCTGTATTCAAATCCATTTCTGTGCCCTTTTGTGTTCTTATCTACCCTGGTCCAGCAGACAATCCAGCTTTTCACTAACCTTTGGCACTCCACCATCAGCAATAATCCGAGCTCCCCTTTCTATCCCCGTAGCTCCCGTAATGAGCATCACCTGTGGTATGTGACATGTGTGACATTTGGAGCTGCGGCAGAAGGGGCTGTCCTGGTGCCTGCTGGTGGAAGAGGCTCCACTGCTCAGGGCCCATGGGAACCTGTCTGTGTGCCCCAAAGCAGTGCCAGGGAAATGGCTAAACACCTCTCATCTCCACCGAGCTGAGCCTCAGCCCCTCATCCTGGTAATTGCTGCTTGCTAAGAGGACACCAGCACACGGGGTCCTGAACTCACACAGGCTGCTTGGTCTGCCTCTAACAAAACTACAGAATGGCTCACATTTGAGATAAATTCCTTATTTGAATCAAATAGATTACTGTGACAGAACTTCAGTTTAAAGGAATTGATTTCCTTTAAAAATTAATTTTAAGGGGATACTTTTGTAATCATATGTATTTTTAAATTCCTCTTGTACATTTTTAAGTGTGTTTATACTGAAATTGGAGACTTTCCTCCTCTATGAATTTATATATATTTATCAATAAATATGAGCATGAACATTTGCATGTATGCAAACAACTTTGAATTGTAGCAGCTCTGTAAGGGAATAAGTGGGCTTGTAATTTTTTCAAAATAACAGTTGATCATGAACAGCACTTTGAAAAGGATAGGTTTTCTAGAGCTATAAGACAAATACCAAAACCTAAGAAAAAATAAAGCAGAATAAGACAGCAGAAGAATAAGAAGCTCAATAAGAAAATAAGCAGAATACTAAAACCAGAAATACTTGCAGAAATGTCATTCCAATTGTCTGAACAGCATGCTTTTCAATCCTTTCATTTTTTGTTTGATGGGTTGTTGTTTTGGTTGTTTTTTTATTTTGGTGTTTGTTTGTTTGTTTTTGTTTTTTAAGAAGAAAAATCTAGCTGAGAAGTTTAATAAATACATTTTCTTAAAGCAAAGGTCATTTTAGGACCAAGACTGTTATACTCAGTTGTAAACTTAGAGACATGGTGGCAGAGTTTGCAACGTGGCTGCAAAAACTCTTCCAAAAACAGAAGCCTACCAAAATAAAAGCTTTTTGTTGCTGGATTGATATGTTGAAAGAAGTAGAATTCAAGTCAATAAATGTCCCAAACTAAAAGCAATTTCTCTACTAGTAGAAATACAAGAAGATTACCAGGGCTATAGAACAAAGCTATTCCGTCTCATAATACAATTTGCAATAAAGGAGGTAATATTATTTTCCCTTTCAGAAATTCACTGAGACAGACAGTAAAGAAATAATGTATTTTGAACTGTCAGATATGCTTACCATAGTTTAGCATCTCATTTATATATGTCTGACATCTGATTTTGCTCTGGACTTCCCCAAAAAAATAGATGTATGGTCTCAAAATATTGCCTTTTAAAAAGAGAAAAATATTCATGTGATAGTCATGATATAGTCATGATTTTTTTTTTTTTTAAATACAGGCAGAATATTCTCTCTCTTGAAATGGAGTGACTGACTAGCAATACTCCATAAATTGGAACCCTGCTCTGCATATCCATTATTTTTTAATTCGAGGAAGTGAACGAGTGGTCATGTTAGAAGTATCACATTAACTACTATCTGTTGATTAGCTGTTTTTCTGATTTTTTTTTTTTTTAACTCATAACAAGATATGTGTATGGAGGTAAAGAAACATACCAGAAGGAACTCTGTGAACACGACAATCTAAAATCTTTTCCTAACTAAAGGAACTCACTGCCCTAAAGCTCAGAGTCCTGGACATTACTCATCAGAGAACATAAACAATAATACCAGGATTATAATGCCACCCACCAGTATTGAGGATTAGTGTGGCAAAGGTTTGGTTCCCCCATACTGGTGCAAAAGAATTCTGCCTAGCAGGAAAAAACATTCCTCTTTTAGCTAATGTGCTCATCTGCAAAGCAATTTATATAATTTATGTTTCTTCAGACTGCCCCTGGCTTGGGAGTACAGGACTTGGGGCTCCTAATTATTTTACAGACATAAAAAAAAAAAAAAAGGCTTTCAGTGAGATCACTTTGTTTTCTCATCTTTTAGAATCACCTGACAGTTTTGAAAAGGTAAAGGAGGGGTATATAAACAACCATCAAATGCAGCTGTGTTGCATTGCAAGGCCAGCCACATTGCTGCAGAGCAGGGAGACATCCACATACCAGAGGAATCTCAGAAAAATATCCTGAAACTGGGGGAAATGAGGGTTCTTTAGACAAGAAAGGTAACAACAAGGAAAATGTGTAGAGACTTGTCAAGAGTGTAGTCCTGTGGTCAGTGATGTTAGGTTTCTTAGCCTGACCAAATTTTTTGACCAAAATTAGTGGTATATTTCAGATTTAGCTGGTCACAGGAATCAACCCAGATCTCTGTCTGCTCCTTCACTCCCAGGTGAGCAAGTGCTGCCACAGAGAAGCTGTGCTGATGGGATGAGAGCTGAAGTGAGATTCAGAGCCCCTTGGTACTGGTTTCCATTTCTTGGTAAAAATTCGAGGTTACAGTTTTTGCATTAGCTCCTCTGTCCTTCAGAAACAGGAGAACTGGAGCTGCTCACACACACCAAGCATGCAGTGATCAGCAGTCACCAAACGAGCACAGGGCTGGGAGAAGCTGGATGTCCTTGGAGCTCCCTGGAGAAAGAGGGACTGAGGTGGGTGTGAGAGGTTTGATACATGGGGCAGGAGGCTGCTTCATAAGTTGCTACTGGAGTTTTCTTCTGTTGTTGGTAAACTGCACAGAAATTTGTTCCTTTCACAAAGATCTGCTTTCTCAGATCTTACTGATTCATTAGGAGACTCCTTGTCATGCATGGGATTTCTTTTGTGGGAGAAGAGAACAAGAGTAGAAGGAATGGGAAATTGTTGTGCAAGCTGGGGTTGTGCAAAAATTGCAGGGTTCCAGTGCTGTTGTTACTTTAATTATTCAAATAAACAAGAGACATAAATTATCTTGACAGTGCCTGCTGGCCACCTGCCTAGCCAAATGTTGGAGAAAATATGTATGATATTCAAAGAGGAAATACAGTTGAAAACAGTGTTGTACTCTTCCAGTAAGCTTTATCTGCTATTAGTGTTTAATTAGTAACTGTAAAGAGATTTCTTCTTTAACTATTCAGTGGGATTTTTTAATAGTGACTATACTAGGTGAGGATAATTAAGGGATTATTCTCAATTATAATCTCAGTCTTAGTAAAGGTAGTTGGAATGTTTCTCCTTTTCCCTCACTTGTTGTGTTGAAAGAAGCAAACTAAACAAAAATATGCTGAGTGAGCTCAATGAGGCTTTACTGGAAATACTTTTGTCCTTAATAAATAAAATAATTTCACTGGTGAAACAAAGCTATTCAATCAAAAACTAGCAATAGACTTATATTAAGAGTTTTTTATTGTTACATATTTATATCTTTTCATCACCTCACTGGATATGTTACCAAGATACCGAGGGGCTTTGTTAATTCCAGGAACCTCTACCCCCTGAACTCTTCTTTCTTGCTTACATCAACCTTTGAGTCTCACTGGTACCTTCATCCAGTATCCTTCCACAGACCAGGGAACAGATCTCTTTTTGAAGTGCTGCTTCCTGCTTTCTTGTCCTGTCTCAGCTCACAAAGCTGGCTGCTTGTGTTGGAAAAAAAAAAAAAGGAGGATTTCTGTGGTGGAGCTGAAACAAAAGCCATCCACAGTAAAACAACATGACCTGCAGCCACAGTAGGCTTCTCTTGAGTTGAACAGCCTGACACATGGTGATGGTTTTTGGCCAAATTAGTAGTGGCATGTCTTCTGGAAAAGGAGAAATCCTGTATTTTTATGATGAATATCAATAAAAGACTTCTGCTTATCTTAAAAATAATGCAATGGGAAGAAAAACAAGGCCAGGGTGGAGTAGAGGAGAAAAGCTTTAAGCAGAAATACTTCAGAGGCTTAAATTATTTCCATATTCACTAAAAAGCAAAGATTTATAGAGTCAACTATGAGCACATATTTGCTTATTAGAGATGCATGGGAGCAAAAACAAGCTGAGATGGTTTTAGGATAAGCTGTCCAGAAGTAAATAGCTTTAGAATCTCACTTTTTAAATATTAAAATTCCTCTCAGTTGTATTTGAAGTGTTTAATGAGAGAGAAAAAAAAATGTAGTCTATTCCAATCTTTTCCCCAGCTGAGTCACAAATTTGCTTACAAACTTATTGTTATCATGAAGTTAATAATCACAGTGACAGCAGAGAACAGCTGGAGTGTGTGAGGCTTTAGTTTCTGCTGGGTTCAGAATTCTGCTAATGACTTGATTCTCTCTTCCCTTCCCTTCTCTTCTGGAGCTGTGTCAGGTGCCCACCACCTCTCAGAGCACATTAAGCCTAAAGTGGGATTTGAGAGCATGCAGAGTGCTGCCCAGTGTCAGAGCCCTCTGGCAGAGGAGTTGTTGGAATTAACACTTCGATGGAATNTATATTATATATTATATACAGCAACCATGCAACCAATAAAAACACCCCAAGGTATTAATGAATACAGCAGATATTTTTCCTTAGTTAGGGAAAATGTTGTTATAACATTCAAGTGAATGCATGCTTTGTCTCATTCAGGAACCAGTTCAGCTGATAGCATACTAAAATTAAAACCTTTTTCCAGGATTATGACATAGTAAATATTTACTATATTTAGCAGTTAGGGGCAGACTAAAGATGCTTCCAACTCAGTATCTGGCCTCTGACAGGGTCAAATTATGAGATCTTTGAGACTTAAGAAATAGAAAACATATAGTAATTTCTTCTCCATTATAATCTCCAAATTCTGTAATTTGTCATTCATTTGCAAGTAAACTGTAGTTCGTGATTTGATGAACCAGAAGTTCAGTTACATCACTGTGCTTCATAGATATTCATGGAGATTTCCTTAATTTTATCTCATTTCTTCTTTACTCATTCATATTCTAAGCAGATTTTAAAAATGCTACTGCCGTGAGTAACATCATCTAATTATAGCATGAGTAGTACTTTCTTTCACTGACTTCCCTCTCAGCCTTGTATTACAAACATGAATGTTTTCTTCTTCACTTTCTCCAAGCCATTCATGACTTTGTGGTGGTTATTTGATTATATTTTATTACTGTATTACAGTTGTTTTAGTTTAGATTATATTATCTCATGCATGTTCTTTCATTTATCTCATTTTTAAACTGTGGAGTTATAGCTGACCTCAGTTCCCCTATAGAAAAGAAAGCATGACAGTCATTCTTTCTGCTCCTTCCCAGTGCCTTGCCTTGCACTAAAATATAAACTTTGGAATGGCATGACCAGGCTTGCACATGGCAGTCAGAACATGGACAGTCTTTGCTAGAAGAAATGTCATTTGACAGGGAGTCCATTCCATTGCAGAGAATGGATCAATTATCCTGATTTGATTATGGCAAAATAGATGATAGGGGGAGGGGATGAGGCATCAGCTGAAGACAAATCCTTTAATTTTTTTTGTTATGATTGCTTGATTTTACAACCTTAGTAATAATGTTCTAACATCTATTTTCATGCTTACAGAAGGAGTTGTGACTTTTTCAAAATGTGATAATTTGCCAGAAGTGTAATAAGAGGCTTAATGATCAGATTTTAAAAGCGCTATTTCCACTCAATTCAGCAAAAGCAAATATTCTGATTTGGGGATTAAAAAAAATGCAAGATGAGTAGGTTCCAACTGGAAGACAAATTTCAATTCTGCAGAACTTTATTTTCTCTGGAATTCTGACTATTCATATTGACATTTATCTTGAATACATGGAAAAACATAAAAACCTTGTCAGATCCACTATTCAGAAAGCAGGAAACAAAAAAGCCAAGATTGTGACTTGGTCCCTCTGCTATGTAGTTAGTAATATATTAATCTGTAATTATATAAACATGTAGATTATGTCCATAGGATCCTTTCTTTATCCAGTGTATAAAATTAACAGCACTCCCTTACTGATTCAATATTTTGTTTCATCTTCCATGGTCAATACAAGGTCATAGGCTTTACTTAACTGCAGTCCATTAAAACTCTGCTCCAAAGCAAAAATTATTAATTCCTGATGGGTTTTTCTCTCCTATCACCATTCTAATGTTTAAGTGTTTTAGAGACATTAATGAATGTATCTTGCCTGGGCAGTCACTGGGGGATGTTGGGAGCTGGCTCACAGAGATAAAAGTTTTAAGTGTACATGCACTTTGGGGTTCAGCTTCACATATGTGACTGGCTTTTGAGAGTACTTAATGCTATTTTGGATGTTAAATCAAGAAAAACATTGATTCAGTTGCAACTGTAGGGCTCAAACGTTTTTCTCAATCAGTTCCAACTCCAAGAAGAAGCAGCTGGCTGAACATGGTCAGCTGCTTGCCTAGAGCACACAGGGAATGGGAGGCATGTACAGGCAGGGAATGCACATCCTGGGCACAGCATTCCTCTCCACCCTGAACGCAAAATTCCCTCTATCTCTCTTGCAAAGGTTTACAGGGAAGTGGTTGATGCGTTCCCAGAACAGGAGTTGTCCTCTGAGAGCTTTGTTTCTATTCTGCAAGGCTCAACTTTCAAGGTATTTTTAGTTAACTGAAGTCATACTTGCATTTACAAAAGTTATTTATTTGTGTAAATTGCTTTTGAATTGCAGAAGAAAAGCAAAAGAGAAATCCAGTAAACAGAGAAATCCAGTAATAAGTAGACCCCATTCTAGCTGTCATAAAACTGTTCTGAAAAACTGCAGGTGTCATTGCTGTTCAAAGAATGTTCACCAAGTTTTTCGGGTGGGTGAAATATTATCTATTTTGCTGTAGAAATGGTAGAGGTGGAGAGTTTTCCCAATTAGAATGGGAAAAACTCCATTTCATTGTTTAAAGTTCAGCAAAATTACATGCTACTCAATAGGTTTTACCATGGAAGATGAGAGAAAGCAGGAAGAGGTTTTATCATGGAAGATGAGCAGTGAGCAGTATTAACATGCTTAGGAATGAAAAATCATTAGGGTTCCATGAGTTTCTCTGGATGATGAACTTGATTTCCTGTAAAAAGTATAGAAATGTCCTATTGCAGCATTTAATTCAAAGAGATTCAGTATTTTCTACCCCCTCCAGGCATTAGAATGTGCCCTTGAATTTTTGTGTTGTGTATTATGTAAATTTATTTGTTTATGGTTATATTTACCTCCTTCTATTCTGTCTGAATCATCTAAATTACAAGCTGTAATTAATTCACTATTACTGCATTATGTGCTGAAAACATACATAAATAACTAATATCTTTTGGATGTGTCTTGTTGCTTTAAGCATTTCACCTAAGCTTTCAGAATTTCCTCAGGCCTTCACTTGTGCTTTTGCTTCTTGCCAAAAAAATGTAATATTTAATAATAGCATTCCTTTTTTTTACTACATTAGTTCCTGAGTTTTTTGTTAGGAACTATGATAGCTTTAGCACAGCAATTGTTGATTTATTGGATCTGAGTTTGAACACTGACTTAGATTAAAACATAAATGTTTTAATCAATTGCTCTAGAATTTCACAGGTAAATTTCAGAGTCACCTAACTTTCATAGAGATTAGCTGTGAACAGACCCAACTTACTTTCAAATATTTTAAATTACAAACATTGGCAGAAATTAGGCTATGCACAACTACTATAGCCCTTACTCCTGTAAAAACACCAGAACTCAAGCAGAAAAGATCTTTCCCTCCTGTTGGTCACCCCTCTTAATCAGGTTTCAACAAGCATGGCCACAAGGAGTGCAACCCCCCCACGCTGTGTTTTACACTCTCCAGTGTAGGGCTGTCTGTTTTCCACCAGCAGAGAATTCCCCTGGCTTTCCTGCCCACCACATTGTCCTGCTGCTTTGTTTGCTCTATTGTTTTTTCCTGCAGAGTGATGCATTGCTGTATCTTCTCTTGCTGCAGCTGAAGTAGAGCCATCCATCATCCCAATCATTGGAACTAAGGACCTTATGGACTGGGAGTAAATTATGTAGCTTTGGGGAGGGAGAGAGGAAAAGAGCAAGAGTTTTTTTGTGTGTTTGGGTTGTGTGTTTGTTTATTTTCTCTCCCTGTACCTGCTTTTTTGTATTCCTGTTTCCTTTTGCATAATAAGTCTATCTTGCTTAGGATCATGATAAGGTAAAGCAGCAGAAGTAGTTTCATTATTTCCAGAATGTAAATTTAATCAATACAAACGTGATTAGCAACTCCCTAGCTGACTCGACTGTTGCTTGGGTCTGAATTTGAGTTTTGTTTGTGTCTTTCCTTTCAACTTTAATGTAATGCAGATGCAGACTTCACTGAAATAAATGTCCAGTAAACCATAAAATAATGCTGTATAGGTGTTGAGTCCAATTTACTGTTACAGGCCAGATCTTCTTCCCATTCAGATAAAATAAAATCCAAGAGAGGCTCCTGGTTTTAATTTTAAAGACTACAAATTATTAAAACCTGAAACTTTGCCCTCAATCTAGGTCATATCTTGGCACTTAAAATTAAGTCTTAAATTTAACTCATAAACTAAACCAGAGCCCAAAATCTCAGCAGTATATCCTGTCTAACTAGGACCACTGAAAACAAAGGAGATGTTAGGCATAATTTTCACTTCTATTCCTGAATATTCCCAAGTGTCTCTTCCTTCTCGAGCCTTACAATATTTCTGCCCTTTCGCTCCAAACTTCTGGCTTCACACTCCTCTCTCCACCTTGTCATCTCCCTGATAGGAGAAGTGAAAAGTACTTCTTACCCTTCAAATTTTTTCAATGCCTTAAAGGGATTTTTTCAATTTGAATTAGGCTTCAAGTTTATACCAATTAAATTGCTTATGAGGATCCAAGGGACAGAGCTACAAACAGCACTGTAAGATTTGGGTATTAAGATGAGGATTTTTACTTCTAGCAAGGCCACGCTAGGTTTGATATCCCAGTTACTCCTTAGACTGTCTCTTGATGTTCAGTGCATGTCTGAATTTACAGAACAAAGGAATAATGAAACTGCAGTTTAATAACAGAAGCACCTTGCTTTTCATAGCCTCATCATGGAAATAGTGTAAAAATAAATTTGAGCGAGCTTTGTTGGTCTAGTTAATGAAACAGTCAAAGATGTTCCTATGATCCCTTTGACAATTACCAATGAGCCTTAATGCCACCATCGATTCAGAGAACAATGAAATATCCTTCTTAGAGTTTCAAAGTAAAACGAATTTGCTCTGCATTTGGTAAACTTAGTTAGAATATCGATTTCAAAATATGCTCACAGAACTGTATTGTAAGTCCATCAGCTTTCAGGTATCCTTTTTGGAGGAGCCAGTACAAGGAGCTGCCTTCTATCAGAGGTGATTCAACCTTAGATCCATCTGGCAGACTTGACCAAAAATCACTTTCTCTGTACCTTAAGGTCTGTTTGGCTGGAGGATGAGGCTGAGGAACTGGGTCCTGGTGGCCATGACTCAATCACACCTCTGCTGAAGCTTTGGTGTAATGTGGGAGGAATCATCTGTGCATCTGTGCACACCAAGTACTGGCATATTTACCTGAGAATTTACTTTCTTCTTTGTAGAAGGAAGCAAAGCTCTCTGGGGCTTTGCACAGCTTATAAAATGAACATAGTTTCTTCTTTATATGGTATAGTTATGCCATATAAAATGGCATAGTTTCTTCTTTGCTAGAATATGAGTAAAAACTATGTGTATGAAGTAGAGGGTTTTTAAAATTCTACTATAAGATTAAGATCTTTATGTAGGTAAAACCTTTTTTCCCAGCTGTCATATTTTACACCTTTACTCAAATTCACCCTGGTTAACAGAATAAAATGCACCATATTTGCTCCAACCAAGGAATGTGACCTGGTACCTCTCTGATTTATAGCTCCAGGGCCATGTATAAGGATAGAGTATTGCCCCACTGAATAAAAACAAGTGCATCTGCTTTTGTGATGAGTGTCATGCCTTTTGCTGTTACTGAAAGAGAAGCTGGTGAAATGAGTCTCTCCTACCTGTGGAAGTTCTAGGCTAGATGCAGTATGATGCCTACCATTGGAGAGATGGCAGGTACTTGTGGGGCTATAATGCAAAATGATGGAGAATTTCACACACTGGCCATCAATGTGTGTTAATTACCCACCTGTATATGGTAGATCAAATTATATGCCATCAACTAATTTCTCATATTAAGCAAAAAATATTTACTCTAAACCAAATTATTTCGATCTTATTTTTGTTAAGGTGATTTCATGGGTGCAATTTCCAGACAGAAATCCCTGAAGTCATTTCACACTCCCCACTGAACAGTCATCAGACTGTTTTCATGATATTTTGGACTGGATTTGGTGGTATAAGGTGCCATGAAACACAGTTCATGTCACTCATTAGATTCACTAGTCATCGCATTTCCCTTTCAGTGTCAAATGATACTTCCATTTCCTAACCTTGTCCCTTGATGTCAGAAAAGAAATTCACTGTTTTACAGTGATTATTGACTCTGTATTTCCTTTCTTTCTTAATAAAGGTGGTTTGGTTTTTGTTTGTTTCTTTGGTTTGGTTTTGTTTTGTTTCTTGGGTTTTTTTTCCACTTACAGTGTGTTTGTTTTGAATATTCATTTCTTTGCAGAATCTTGCAAATATACTTTTTGCTGAAAACAGAATAATTACATCTATTTCTGCTCCAGCTCTGCTGTTCTTGGACTCATTCTGTTGCTGAATTGACCTGACATATTCCTTAGCTAAGTAAGGAATGTTATTAGCAATTCTAATGTGCTTCATTTGAAATCCACATGAAGGAGGAAAAAGTTTTACAAATATAAGGAAGAGTAAGATACTGATCCCTATAGGATAATCACTTTCAAAACAGAGAGAACATCATCATAGTTAGTCTTTCTTTTCTGGAAATAATTTTGCTTGGGTGAACAAAAGGATTGGGAGAAACAAGAGCTCTTTAGCTTTATTTCTTTGTTTTCAGAGATTTCTCTCAATGTTCCAGTTCCATACTCAGTACTCAATTATTGCTTTTTCTGGATTGGATTTATGGTCGCTATGTTCTTACATGCTTTACTGTAAGTTGTCCTGTGACACTCATTTTCCTCTTAAAGTGTCAGCCCCTAGGGTCAGGTTACTCTTTGAAACATGCAAAACATTTTTTGCTTCTTTTTCCTTCTTTTTCTTTCTCTCTCTCTCTCTTTTTTTTTTTTTAAGCAACTTTACCAGCTCTCCCAGACTGTGCTGAAAAGTTTTAAAATTGTGAAGTTTCATGCTCCCAAGACTAGGACTCAATGTTTTCAGATTTTAAGACCCAAGCCATAATTTGGGGAGCTATTAATACCTTAAAATTTTTTAAACCTGGCATCTCTCTTGTCATCTATGGTATGTCTCTTTTGCCCAGGAAAGGCTGTATGGTAGAAGTTGTCACCATCATCTTCAGTACCAAAATAAAGGGGTTATTATGCCACTTCTGATTGCAGGTGTGGCCATAAACACAGAGGAGGACTGGAGAACTTGGGGTGCCCTCTTGAGTGAATTTCTGTTGTCTTAGCTGGAAGTACCTGCAAGAATTCAGAAAAATAATGTTTTTATTCACATCTAAAAAGACATTTTTGTGGTGTGAGTAACTACATTGTCTTCACGTACCCTGTGTGGAATTTGGGCCAATGGGATGCCAAGTAAAGGAACAATCTTACCAGTGTGTGAAAAAAGAAAAAAAAGGAGGAATATTTATGATATATGCTAAATATTGTTTATTATTATTATTTTAGATCTGGCACTGGTTCAAATTTTCATATTTTGCTTATATGAAATTCTGACAAGACTCCTTTGTGACAGAAGCATTTAGGTATTGACTAGAATTCTTGTTTGCATCTTTTTTTCTGAATATAGAATAAAATCAACATTTTGAGCCATAAATAGAAAGAAAGCACTCTGATAATGCTCAGCTGGAAGAAGTGAGGGAGTACAACTGCTTTTATGAGGAAGTGTTCAGGTAAATGAACACATTGTGCTTCTCTGTTATATTTAATGTCTAGACAGGGAGAATATAACAGTAGATGTTTTTCATGTTTTTTTTTTTTTTTTCTCTCCTACAACATATGGGTGTGTTTAGACCATGCAGATCTTTCTTTTGATCTCTGCTGCTGACAGAAACTCCACTGGGTTTTCTGATATAGCTTCTGGTTCCATCTTCAATGCCCCTTCCATTTCACTGCCCCTTCCCCCAGCAAGGATGGCTCTTACTTAGCCATTTTAAATATAGGGAGCTGAGGTTAGATTTTAACCTCCTTGATTCCCAGAAACAAAAAGAACAGCCCAGAGGGAAAAATACCAGCTTAGATTATTTTAGCTTGCATACAAACAGAACAAATGAATGTTATAGCACTGGGGACACACCTTTGGTCTGCCTCTTTCCATCCAGCAGCTGTCTTCAGTATGAGGAGCAACAATTTCAGCACTAGTTTACAACTCCCAAAAATTCTCAAGAGTGAACAGAAACTGACTTTTCTTAGAAGACAAAGATAGGCACTGGGCTGCTGGATAAAAGGGAAATCTCATCTGGGATGAAGAGGGGAACATGCAGGGAGTAGAGGGGCTCAGACCCTGAGTCTTGCTGCTGTGTCACTGCTGTGGGATGAGGGAAGAACCCTGGAGGAGCCCAGAGTCATTTTACTGGCTTAAGCATTGCCTCTTTTGCCTTTCACACAGCTGGCTTGAGAGTTTAGTAGGGAAATTGTTTTGTGGATGCATCAGGATCACATGGAGGGATTCCCATATTCACACAGCATCTCTGGGACAACTCCAGCCATTGTTTCAAGGCAGCTTCGTATTAGGAGCTGTTTAATGTCTTTTAGCTCTTTTTAATGCAATTTGGCATGAGAAAACAACTCAGATGGGGTGCCACCAGCCAATTCACTGCATGCCCGGGTTTGGAAATCTTGGCAGTGTGGCACCCTTTGTTTCACACACCCACCAGAGCTTTGGTGAGCTCTGCTGGACCCGGCTCCTCTCACCCTCTGCACGGTGCCACAGCTCCCACTGCCCAAGCTGAAGTGGGCACCAGGACTCTGGTGTGTTGGCTGGTGGCCCTGGGACCCCTTGGGGCTGCAGCTGAGCTCAGCTTTTCCAGGTGATGCCTTTCCAGGTTTCGGGGGCCATGCCCCATTTTCCTCACTGGGAGAGAGTAAGTGTTCAATTGGCTCGTGTAGTTGCAGTGTGTTGTGCACTTGCAGACTGTAATTTCTGTTTGCTGGTGCCTGGTGTGATGTCCAGCTCTGTCTGGCTGTTGTTTTGCCTCCAGTGGCACATCTGAAGAGGGCTCAAGAGCCAGGTGCTCAGCTGGGATAGATCAGCCTTGATGTGCTTACATCAGTGAAATGTTACTGCTTTAGCATAGCTACAACATTTTGGAAATGTTTCCTCTAGGTAGTAGCCATGCTGGTGATCGCAGCATAGCTGTGCCTTGTTACTCACAGTGCCTTGCTTACATTTATTACATCTTTTCCACATCCCACACCCTGCTCCTGCTGCTTGGCTGTCCTTGTTTATACAGCTTAGGAATGTTTTTCAACAAAACTTGTCTTTCCCAAACATTCATTTAGGCTTGCCTGAATTTCATTAGACTGACTTGGAAATGCTGAATAAAATTCTGACTTGCAGTGCTGTCTGGACCTCTAGTAAACCTCCAGGGCAATGTGGATGAGAAGTGACAGCTTTTAAGATGAACTTTTTCTAAAGGAGGTGTTTAATCCTCCTAAGAAAACCCTTACAAATCTGAAATGGTAATATATTTCCTTAAACTGTTTGATCTAAAGCTTTTCTGGGTTCTTGTTCTCTGCAGGAAAGGTTTTGCCTCACATGTATTTACATTTTCATTTTTTTGCTCATGTTTCCTTGAATTTTTCACAGTAATGGCTTTGAACTGTGTGAAGATAACTAACTGCTCAGAGGTCTAACTACATATTCAGGGACTAAAGTACATGTTATTTAAAATTTTGCTTGTTTGCTGGAGAAGAGTTGTTTTTTCTGACTTAATTCTTTGAAGTAGCGTGCAGGCAGGGTAGGAAGGCCTTTCCCTTACTGCACTGCAGTTTAGGCTTTTTAATAATTTCAGCATGAGAATACATGAGGTGTAAATGCCTTATTAGTTTGGATGCTCTGTCTGCTATTTTATATCCCAAATAAGTTATCCAAAGCAATTTCTTTTCCTGAAAACTATGAATAGGCTGATCTGTAACACCCTGCCCTATAAAAGGTGCAATTAGATGAACTCTCAACCAAGAGAAACTTCTAGTTCCAGCAAGGCAGCGCAGATCAGCTCAAGCTGGCCTGTTCTGCAGTGCCTGGATTATTTCTGTGCCTTAATGAGAGGCAGAGAGTCCCCAGGAGAAGCAGCAGGATTCTGATGTTCAAAGCAAAGCAGTGGTGGCATGGCATGGTGCTGCACAAAGGGCACCCACCTGAGCAGTGAAGAGTGCTGTGATGATTTGTAGCTGCTGGTGGGTGATGCAACTCCACAGGTGCTCTATATTACTATTATTATATTATAGCCCTGCTCAGCTTTCCTTCTGAAAGTGATAGGAAAAATACCACTTCTTTATTCCCACTCCTTCCCCTTCCCCCAGATAAAATGTTTCTTTTTAAGCTTTCTGGAGTCCCTATGTTTTGATGCAATGCCTCATTGTGCCCAAGTTGTCCACCAGTTGTTCACACAGCAGAGACTTAAGCTGGCAAAAGTCTGTTAGGATTTCTTTTCCACTGCACATCCTTCAGAGTCTCCCAGCTCATACATTTTCCAGGCAGAAACAAATGCACACAAAAAGTGCACATGCACTGGGAATCTGAAGTGCTCAGGATGTGTCAGGACTTCAGCACACGCTGCACAGGTGACAAAAGCGTGTGCAGCAAGGCAGAGATGTCCTGCATGGACTGAATTTCCTGTGCATGCACAAATTGTCTCCATGGCACACAGGAACTAGATGATGTCTCACAGATGAGCCATTGTCACTACACTTGCACTGCTGTGTTGAGGTCTGGCTGGCTGTCAGCTCCCTCTGAGCTCGTGCTTTTGGGAACTGCTGGCCAGGATAGATGGATGGAAAGAGCTGCCATGGCAGCAGAGGCTCAGAGCATGGGCTCAGAGGACTGCCAGAGCCATTACAAGGACTAGCAAAGAATTCTCAGCTTCCTGAATTCTGACTAAATAGCTTACCCACTGGATTGTCTTGCGAAGATAATTTCACAGCCCTTTTGTTGTGTGTTCTAAAATATCCAGTGCAAAAGTAAATTATTGTGTACTGGGGAAAATACCACATGCTAAAATACCACATTCCCTTATGCTTTCTCATAAGAGAAATCAGGAGCCAGCAGTTCCCATGATCTGTGGGATAGCAGTGATCAACTGGAGCAGATGCATTTGTGAATCCTGCAAGGAACTAAAACCATGCTGAAAAAAAAAAGGGGAAAGAGCTGAGAACCAGGCATGCTTTTTAAATAAAGGGGGTTTTTTTGTGCTTATTTCTTGTGCTACTGTCAGAAAAGTCAATAAGGAATGACCATAAACAGCTATTTAAGATTTCCCTTCTTCCTACAGATGCAGACACTAAAAGGACTCACCCTGCCCTGTTTTGTAGGGCAAAACATCTAGGTTCTTCTCTGCATCTTGTGTATGCTCCCCCATTCTGTGGGTAACACTGTGATGGCTCTGTAAGTCTGTGTGTCTGTTTTTGGGGCCTCTGCTCCTTCTTGGTCAGTCACTTATAGCTGAGGGATACTTCTTTGGGTAAACTGTTGTCTCATTAGTGTGCTTCATAATGCTGTTTCAAATGTACATTTAGCGTAGCTGGGAAGCAAAAGCAAAACAGTCCCATGGGTTTAACATATCCTAATACTAAAATTAATGCTGTAGTTAAAACTTCATTCCTGCACTGAGACTGCATGGAGGCACAAACAATGAAAAGTCAGCTGTCCAGAGTTCACCAATTTTTCAGAAAGGAGATTATCAACTCTGCATGCCAATACAAACAAAAGAAATTGATATAGCAACCTCTGTTTAAATTACTTTTAAAACATAAGTGTTGAGGGGATAAGGTGTAGATGGAAATAGGCACCAGCCTTACGAACAGCCAACCCACCAGAATGCAGAATACTGAAAAGGTCATCCTGAAATGGCATAGGACTGTATTTCGTAAAATATAGGCATTATATTTCTGGAACCTCATTTGTGTGACAAAAACTGTGACAAGAACAGAGGTTGGCACAAAATCAATATACTCTGGCAAGGATGCAATAAATAATAAAAGTGAAGAACAGCATAAATTTTAACCAGGTTTCATTACAAGTTAAAGCTGGTCTGATTTCCTATGTGATCTCTTGAAGCTACATAATTTCCAAAGAAACATCAGCAAAGGTATATTATTCATTTTGAATGAAAGGTGCTAAGGCAAATATCAGAGAGAGAGAGAGAGACAGGGATGTTTATTACCTTTACTTGCACTTGGGTGTTACCAGCAGGACTGGAGGTGTGGAGAAAGGGGTAGGAGACAGGTGGGGGCTACCAAACCCCTTCACAGCCACAGTCCTTGGGGTACCCAGGAACTTTGGCAGTTTTGGTGTTCTTCACCCCCAAGTAGTTTGTTTTATATAAGGCTGAGAAACTTCTCACCCATGAGCGGCTGTGGCACAGTTTCAACCATCTCTTTACAGAGACAGCTCAGCATCCACGTCCTGATGCCTTCATTTTCCAGTCAAATGTACCAGAAATATCAATTAACAAGCATAATCCTCTTGTGATAATCTGTTGCTATCCTCTAAAACTTCAGCAGCGCTGCTGCTGCCACAAAAGGATAAACCCATTAGTTGCAATTTTATCAGCCCAAGTGGACACGAGCCCCTCCAGTTGGCTCAGCCAAGGAGGCAATTGTCTCACTAAGGCCTCCTTGGGCAGGAATGACCCAGCTCCCGTGGTATCCCTCCCTGGGGGAGGCTGGGAAAGCCCAGCCTGGTCCCTCCACAATATGTCTCCATTTAGATTGACAACTTCCCCTGACTGTGGGTTAACCTTGTTACGAGAGCACAGCTGCAGTTGCCATCTCTCCCCACTGCACAGGCAGCTCAGCCTTCCCCAGGTCACAGCAGCTCTCAGAGTCATGGATTAAAGAGGGTGTTTCATTTCCAGTGTTTTAGACAGCCCCAAATCACTCTGGCATCAGTTTCTAACGGGGCAGTCGTGCTTTCCTCTGATTTCTCTTGGGCAAGGGGTTTAGCAGGGGGCACTGACTGTTATACTGGCTCTGTTTTGTTACTTTCCAGTGAAAAGTAAAAACTTGTGTCCAATTTCATGTGTATATTCTATTCAACAAGTGCTCTGTTGCTCGAACACCATTTCTGCCCTGGCATCAATAGTAATAGTGCTCAGTGTCATCTGTACATCACCATACATTGCATCTATTTCTGCCTGGAAAAATTGCATCCTTAATGCAAATCCTTTTTCAAAATTTTGTTTTTACTTGGCTTTCACCTTTTCTTTTTTTTTTTTTTTAAGTTAAAGGAGGGTTTGTTTATATTTTTTGTAGACAGAAAATGATATGGCAGAAAGACTGGTGGTAACAGTGGACAGTGCAGTTTTTTACTGTCAAAATATTTCAGATAGAGGGTATGTTTAATTATAATCCTCATTTTTCAAATTACCCTTTAGTGTCTTACTTCCATCACATTATAACACTTGTCAAACACAACTCAGCTTTGCAAGATTGGATCTCTGACCATTGATCATTTTTTACAAATGTTAGCAGACCCCTCTCTTTACCTTCTGGATATCTCCCTAGATAAATATACTTTCTGGATAAACATCACTCTACCTTCTGAACAACTACTACATGACGTTCAGAACTGGCCAAATGTCTATACAACGATTTTTTTGTGTAAAAAAATCTGATAATAACTGTGTGCCTTAGGACTGACTAATATTGAACAGAAATAACTTCTGTGAGTAGATATTTTTAGTGTTGACAAATGTAGAGTGAAGCATTATTGAATTTGTTTGGTTGCCCTCTTGTGTCTCAGGAATGTGCCAGACCCAGTACAGCTTTTAATTGCTTCACTCTCTACTCAGTAATTTTCCTGCTGTTACGAGTGCAGGCTGCTCAGCAATCACTTGGAGCCAAGACATTTGTAGGACATTTCCTTTGTGTAGTGTCTGTGTCCTGCCTCTCAGCACTCTAAGTAGCACAGTTCTGCGCATGCATTTCTGTTCTACACCATAAATGGGTCCAACTGGCATTTCCAAGAACTCAGGGAAAACAATTTGCTTCATGAAGCAGGTCTTCTAGCTATAACTGAGCCATATTTCTTAGATAAGTGTGCAAGAAGAGCTGAAAAGATTTGGGAGATGTGCTAACACACTGCAGACATATGGTGTTCAATCACATGGGGAGGGAAGAAAGCAGGAAGGGCAATAACACTGTCCTAGGCTGGAGAATCCTGGCCTCTACAGTCTTATTCATTGTACAGGTATATCTATCTATCTATCTATCTATCTATCTATCTGTCTATCTCTCTATCTCATGCAGAATTGTAATCTTTATAGATGTATTAAATGCAGAGGGACATAAAACTCATCCAAATAAGGACAAGTAATGAACTAGGATGTTTTTATACAATATATCTTGGTTTCATCAAATTTCAGATAACATTCTATTTATTGGAAATTGCAAATCTGTACAAGCCTCCTGACATAAACCCCTGTAGGAACATAATGATTGAGACTGATTTACAATAATATCCAAGCAATAGATGCACAGTGGTTGGACCAAATTCAGTTTTTTATTGTGAAGTTCAATGCTAGACAAACAGGACTACATACCAAGGGGTACTGACTTAGCTAACAGTTAATGTTATTGTTCTGGAGATGGTATTGAATCCAGGGTGTCATAGCCTTTGGGTTGGCAGATTATTTCAGTAGAGGATGGACAACAGGCTGTGGAAGGACACATTTGTGTTCCTCTGAAAATCTGCAAATCTCCCTCATATTGGAGGGAGGAAAGATTAGTTTCTTTCCTTGAGGCAGCCAACACAAGTCAAAATGTAAATAAGAGAGTTTAGGCATTTTGGAGAGGTCCTTCAGAAATGCATATCATAATAGCAATGTCTTCTCAGATTGATTATGCAGTCTGAATCCTTGGCATTAAGTGCTTGGCAAAAGTATTACGCTCTAGCTCTCCCTACTGGATTATTATCACACAATTTCTGTGTTTAATGGGTGCAGTGTATTGCTGTGTTAAACAATTAAACAGATAATACAAGTATCTCACCACACTGTATAGATGTTTCATACTTTATTTGCATTTCAACAGATGTGGCTATGGATTGTATCTTTACTTTTCTAATTCTTCTTATTTTGTAATATGCTGGTATCCCTTGCTGCACTTCATGAAAAGTCATAAGAGAAGATAAGAATATTTCTTTTGGCTGTAATTTCCAAAATTACTCTGTGATTTTTAAGAACTTAAGGTAAATTTTAAAAAACGTCTTAGGCTTTTAGAAGCCTGAACTTCAATGGCTTTCACTGCAGCTTAGTTGTCTGTCTGAAAAATCCTTTAGTTATGTTTAACTGTTTTATTTCAGTTGATTTTTGAAAGTTAATAGAGAGACTATTCTCCACAGATTTCATGTTTCTGCCATGCCCAGTTGTGGCTATCTACTTTTTCTGAGGGAAAAAGCAAGCAGAGCTATTTTAAACAAGTTAAGATATATGTGGGTTATATTTTACCTTTCTCTCCCAGTATGGCATTTGACATATCAGGACTAAGCTAAGGAAAGGTAAATTCTTCACTGATAAATATTTGATTGCAATATGTTTACCCACATACTGCAATAAATTGGTCTTTACTGGCAGCAAGACCTCTTTGACACTTTATGCCAAAGAAAAAAGTGTGTATATATACTTTTACCTGTATGTTGAGATAACAATGGGCTTATAACATAAGGTTTTGTTGTTTTTCTGAGATATCACACTCAATGAGAAAGTTTACAAATAATGTAGTCATAAACTGTGGTTGTAAATGCAAAAATTTGCTTTATAAAATAATTAAAGAGAACAATTTTACTGTTTTTTTCATTAATTGCTGCTTCACTGCAGACATTTGTACAACAAAAGAAAGCAGATTTTTTGATGTGTGAACCTATAGTCCATAGTAAATATCACTTGAAGAACTGAAGCCATTATCAATATTAAATCCATAGGCATGAATTCACCCAGACTAAATCAAATAAAACTAACCTGCTAAATTTAAAAAAAGGACCAGAGACCAAGCCCTGTGTCTGAAAGTAACAGTCTAAAGTAATCAAGAATATGGTAGGTGTGATCTGGACAGTTTGTTGGTGAGGGTTAAAGCAAACTAAGGGAGTGAGAAAAGTATGAAGCATGGAGAGATCAGAGTACCAGGTGTTCAGATTTGCTCTTTAATCCTTTTTGTGTTTTTTGGGTTTGGTTTTACTTTTTGGTGCAGGGAGGAGGAAAGGAGCTGTTGGTTTACTTTGGTTTTGGTTTGTTACTGGGGTTTTTTTTGTTATTGTTTTGGGGATTTTGGGTTTGATTTAGTTTTAAAGCACAGTAGATGCTCCAGCATTCAGTGTGGACATGAACCTTTTACCCAAGAGAAACATGGTCCATCCTGGGTAGTCAGGGGTCTCTGTGAATGAGGACCAGGAATTTTGCAGTGGAGTGAGTGCTTTCCTTGATAAAAATTTAGACACAGGAGATGCCAGGTGCAAACTGGGATTTTAGGTGGACTGATTTGCTGTTTCTCCATGAACAGAACAAGGGCCCTCCTAGTTTAGGTGCTTCAGTTTGCTACTTGAAGACACATTTCCTGAATTTGGGCTAGTGTAAAATTCAGCTCCTACGTTAAAATTTCATTAATGTTTTATATAATGACTGATATAATAACTGATATAATTCAGTTTTAACCTCAAAATATGTTAGCAGTGACATTACTAAAAATATCAGGACCTATGAATCAGTAGTTTGTTCAGAGAGTCTAGTCCGTCCTCTCTTTTTAAAATCTGCCTTGCCACTTTAAATGTCTATTGCATGTATTAACATGTTTTACTGATAGAGGAAGTTTACACAAAATAAATCAGTGGATTAGATCAATTTAAAAGATTTTTAGTTCACCTCAATATTTTTGAGAGGTATTTGATAGTGCTAAAATATTGACTTGGAGGACTGAGTTTTATCTCTGAAAAAAATATTAGCTTGGTTATCTACCATAGGTTTGATCTAACAAGGGCAAGATATTATAAAGCTGGAGAAGATACAGAGAAAGCAGAGAAAATAAAGCTAAGCACTGAGTAAAAAATGTTGTGTATTGTAGGAGAGACATTATAGAACACAACTTTAATTTGTGGGAAAGGAGTTTGAGAGATTACTCTGATTATATTGATAATCTCTTCCAGTGGAAGAATGCCTAGGTACTACCTGCTTTGTAATAGGTAAAATGGAAAAGAAAAAAGAGCCAAATGTGTAAGCTATATTTGCATGGATTAACCTGAGAATCACAGAATTTTGATGAAAAAGTGGTTAATATGTATAATAATTCCCATGCATAAATGATATATTTTCCATTTCTGTTGTCTTTATGTCAGTCTTTATGGAAGAAATACTTGGCTTAGAGGCATTTACCTTATCAGAGCTCTGCATTAACATGGCTCTACCACCTCTGTTACAGCTTGTTTTACTGTCTGTTGGGCAGTATAGAAATGGATCCAAACCAATAATGAAACTAGTTTTGAGCCATTGTAATATGTTTGAGAGAGAATTCAGCCTGAAGAGCAAATATATGAAGTCATCTGTCAAGACAGGTAACTGAATTTGAAATGGGTGTGTACATTTCTTGCTGTTCCCAAACAACAGTTCTTGGCACCTTCCAGCTGATCACATCCTTATAATATCAGGTGCATGAAGAGGAAGTATAGATATAGAACTATCACAAAAAATCTTAACTAGTACCTGATACCGAGCTTGTATCTTTTTTTTTCAAAGAACTTACGAGTTTCAAGCCTGTCTGTTGTCAAATTGGGCAAGTTCCCTAGGATCCAGGAAAACTCCACTTGGTCTTTATTTTCTTCATTCTCCTTTCCATATCCTTATTTTTTTGCCTCAAGAATACTTTCCTCTCTGGCATTTACAGAGTAATATAACATTTATTCTGACCCTATTAGGAGAAAGAGACAGAAAGCAAATGGGGCACAAAGGTTGCCACCCTAGGTAAGAACTGTGCGTGTGCAGAATTGGAGAGAATACAAATTTTATTACAAAGAAATAAATAAACCCTGTGCTTCTGACTCTGAGTTCCTTTCCCTTTCCCTTTCCCTTTCCCTTTCCCTTTCCCTTTCCCTTTCCCCCTT
>VZTT01055184.1:38291-51869 GCA_013400855.1 Buphagus erythrorhynchus
TCTGAGCTTCTAGATGAATGTGAAAACAAGAACTATGTTGAGCTGAAAACAGCAAAAGCACCCTAACTTAGAGTAATATAAAGAACCCCCCTCAGAATTTATGGCTTATTGAATAGACCCCCTAAGCTTGTATACATCTCCTCTGACATAGAATCATAGTGTTTAAAAGCAAAACTGTACACCTGCAAGGAATTGATGAGTGGAAAGACAGGTCCATGGAGCACTTGATCAACTGCCTGCCACTTTCAGTACAGCAACCAGTAAAATGTCCCTCACTGTGACAAAGAAAAAATAATTAAAAATATATACATCTGGTGGAGAAACTGGGCTGAGGATGGCTTACTAATGGCATCATATATCATTGCATGGCCTGGTGTGGAAGAAGAATGACCTGCTGAAAACAGCCCTTTAAGTATATTTATAGGAGCTAAATGAACTTCATTATATCATCAGATATGCCATAAACACATCTTAAAAGCATTTTAGATAACCTATTAAAGGGAAATAGTATTTTTTAGTGGTGTAATCTAAGAGAAAACATTTAATGTGGACCTGAATTGAAACAATATTCTACAAAATAAGCCTTATGAAAAGTGGATAGTCACCTTGCTGTCAAAATCTGCTGTCACAGTTTATTGATTAATATATTCTGCTGTTCAACTGAGCCCATTTTATGATCCTTTTATGTATTTTATAGAAAACCCACCTGCATGATGCTTACACTTATTTTGTGGAAAGCCTGGTAAAATGACAATTATTTTTGGTCTTCTTCTGCATACAAGATTTGGAAATGAAAGATCTGTTGCCTGCTGGCTGATCTTTGATCCACGATCCTCAGTTGTAGAGGAGATTTGGACTTCAGTAAACAGAAATAGCATTCTGTGTGGGCTGTGCTTAAACTCATTTCAGCACATTTGGAAGGTGCTAAACAAGTCAGTCCTTGTTTGCTGAGTTTCTGACTGGAAGCAGGAAAAGTGAGACAATGAGAAACAGGAACAAAATGTCCCTAAAACATATGCATGAGGCAATTTTTTTTCCCTTTCCCCCATGGCTTACTGACAAAAGTGACATATCAAATGCATTTCATGCTATGATTTATTACGACTGGTCATTCCTGTAAGTTCAAACAATATGTTTTTTGCCCAGTGAAAAAGTGATAGGATGTAAATATGTGGGTGTGTATTTTTTCTGAGCATAGACACAAAATATACAATGAATATATTAATCCAAATTCATCATTTCTGAGAAGGAAAATGTGCTGTCAGCCAAGAACCATGTGCATGTTAGAGAGCTGTTCACAGGAGGGATGCTTCTAACACACCAGTCCAAAAGAATGGGATTTATTTGGCCCATTTCTGTATTTTTCTAGTGTGGTTTTCTTTTTTCCTTGTCTCCCTTTTAGCACACTGAAGATGGACACCAGGAGCTGTCGTGCTGCTAACTCTATTTTACCACAAGTTTTGCAACAGTTTTGTTTCTCTTAAAGTTCTAATTAGCTGAAGGCCTATGATTGTGATAAAATGTCAGCGTTTATTTTACAGAGAAAAAAGAGTTTTTAAGTCCTGTAGCTGCAGAAAGCACTTCAGAATAAAATCCTTCTGGCTTAAAAATGAATGAGAAAAAAGCAAATGAAGTTCAGAAATATTTATAAAGTTATGAGTGTACATCAGTCAAATGAATCTTAGAGGGGGAAAAGAGAACAAAGATAATTTGATTTATCATTTTAAAACACTGGTGTATTTTAAGTCAATGGAAAAAGAAGAGCCAGAAGAAAGCAAATCTAAAAAGATGCTGAAGAGGTAAGGACATAGAAAAAATGGATGGCAACCAGGGACTGATAATGAACACAGGATACAGAAACCGTTTGTATTCTTGTCCCAGAACATTTCTCTAATCATATTTCTGGACCTTACTATCCTTAAAATAAAGTAGAAGACTTATTAATGTCCCAAACAAAGCCTTGAAAGAAACGGTGAAATAGCATGTAGTAAAGGAAAAAATTATAGTTGAGAGGCCTCTTGTCAAGTATCTACTCTGGCACAGGAAAAAGAACAAAGAACTGTTTTAATTTGTTCTAGGAAGAAATGCAAGGTACCTTTACTCTGTGCATTTTCCCCTTTAGTAGAATAAGAGAGAAGGGTAGGCTGAGATGAAGAATCACATTCTTATGCCACTCAGTGCAATATTCGACTGAGGCAAACTTCTGGTTTATTCCAGGCTTTCAAGTGCCTTGCTTGCTGATGTGCAGGCATAGATCTGAGAAGTGATGCTCTCCAGATACTGATTTCTCATTTGTGCATCCCGAAGTTTCAAGTCATCCTCGGACAGGCAGAAAACTTCTTTTTAAAATTCACTGTCCAGAATATTGTTCTGATATTTTACAGGGAAAGGAAATTCACTTTATGAGGAGAAGAAATGCCTGATTTTGATACTTACTTTTAATCTATCTTTTAAGCTCCACTAGTATTGGTGCATGAGGACTGGTCATATTGTTCCATATATAGCACAAAGAAATATTGATTTCTGGTCTATGGCATATGAGGGAAGCAGTAAGGAAGTACTTTTCACTGGCAGCCAAGTAATCAGAACATACCCATGGTTTTCTTTGACACTACTAAATTTAGAGAAGGAATGTGAAAAACTGGCTTCCTGGGCCTAGTGTACCCTTTAAAGCACCCTTTAAAATGAAATGTAGATTGGACAGACATAATTCACTTTCCTAGTTTTTAGCCTGGGCTGCTAAAAAAGGAAGTTTGTTTTTGCATGCTGTCCTGTGTCTCTGCTCCTTCTGTTTTCCATTAACATCTGAACCCATGGGTCAGTTTTAACTAGATGGAAGACAGAGCTCTTCCAAGATTTTTTCAGTTCTACAAGTTCATGACAACTGACAACTGTTGGGTGAGAGATACCAAAATAAGTACTAATACTTCTAACCCAGGAAACTTTGAATAAAACTTGTCTGTCCATAGCTGTGTATGAACAAGTAATCAGCAACGTGTTGCTCCTCATTCACTCAGTCCACCCTCACAAGGATATGGGAAAAAACAGAGGGGCAAGGAAGAGAGAGGAGAAGCAGCAAAAGCAGTTTTCATGACAGTGTGAAGATACAAAGGGAATCAGTCTCCAGCATGGCAGCAGCTTGCCAGCGTTTTTATTCAATTTTATAGTCCCTTTATTATGTATATATAAATGAATCTGCTACAGAGATTAGGGGTCTTAAATAGAATTACAGAATTTTAGAAGAAGCTCCTCTTCTGAATCCCAAGATCTTTGCCCTGTTGGTTCTGGAGAAAGACAAGTTTGGTTGTCATATTTTTTATTAAAACAACAAGAACTTTAAAATACTAACCTTAAATCAGTTCATAGAAAAAATATATGGGCACATAAATTCTATACAAGGTCTCAATAGTTTTTCTATTGACAACAGTTGTAAATATTTCTTTTACTTTTATTAATACTATTTACAGAACTTAAGGTAATGCTATGTCAATTCTTATTTGAGTAGTGTGTGCTGTCATGACTAGATTAGGAATTCAGAGGACACCTTCTGCATCAGAATATTTTGTAAGGAAAATTGGAAAAAGTGGCACTGTGAGTTAATAACTCTTTTCAGCTTGTGATGAGGATTATTAAAAATGAAGGGGAATGTGGAAATTTGGACTCAGTTTAAATTGAAGTATTGAGGGGGAAGGAAAAAGTGTTTACCACCTGTGGTTCAGGGTAGGGAAGCACACTCAGAGATGGCTGAGAGCATTAGATTAGTGACTGCAGTGATATCTAGGGAATTTTAATTTGTATAATTTATTCAATCATTAATAAGGAGGACTAGAGTTTCATGTAGAACTCATTTTTATATCAGTATGTGTTACAGGCAACTCAGCAAGAAAAACTTCAGACTGAATTTTATTAAGTAAAATGGATATGGTAAGTACCATGATCATTAGGGGTGGATTTTGGATACAAATACAGGTGTATTAACATGTAAATGTTCCAATTTAATACAATCAGAAATGTATTAAGTAAAATAGATTGGCAGTGTTTATGAGCAAAGAACTCTTGAGGACAAAAAAAAGGAATAATTTGCAAAAGGATTGGGAGGAAATACTGCAAAGCAAAACCTAAAATATAAATTATTTAAAGCCTCTGTGGATGAGTGATAAGTTGTTAAGTTAATTGCAAGTAACAACAGAGAAGTAAAAAACCTCACGGAATCAAAAACTTTGGTACGGTTCAAATGTTGTGAGAAGAAACAGAGGAAGTGTAGAAAAGAATATTTTAAGAACAAGATAGAAAAATTAGTTTCTGTTGCCTGTTCTGGAGGGACAACCAGGGGGTGAAATATCCCTTTGATGGAGCTGCCTTCAGTGAGTGGAGGATGAGGCAAGAAAAAGGAGTAAAATGAATAATAAAATAGAAAAATGCACAAAAAATTTAACCTTTTCCATAAGCTAGAGTCCTTGGTTACAACATTGCTTTTGAGTCTCTGTCTTCCTTATAAAACCACAAACCACCAGAGGGAAGAACTGATTGTTTAGAGCATCACAGTCTGTCCCAGTTAGGGATGTGCTCCTCTGGGCAACTCTTAGAATTGGGCTTCTTAGACATCTGGAGAGGAAAACTGGAAAGCAATGTTTCATGTCATAAAGATAGCTTTCTCCCCCAAAATGGGGAGAAGAAGTTGATCCAATTATTGCTGGAAACACAAGAGAGGAAACATTAGGAGTCTATGTATTTTCTAATATGTTCTTAAAAAAACTCAACCCCACTCAGCAGTTGGAATGCATTCAGGGAAATATCAAGCTACTGGAAGGACATTGAGCATAATCTCTTTAGTGCTTGACAGTTTTGCATGAGTCTTTTTGTCTCCTTCCTATGATTAAAAAAAAGCACGTTAAACATCTAAAAATATGGATTTTACAGGGAAGATGACAAATAAAATTGTCAAACTGTAGCAGAGAACACTGGCCCTTCTCATTTCTTTGCTACAGCTAAGTTGCTTTACTAGTACTGAACGTAAAGTGGAACAGAACAGAGAAAATTTCTGTCAGTCTCTTTCTTGATTTTTTTTTTTCTCAAAATGTGGGATATGCAGGAATTTGTACAATTCTTATTTATTTCCAAAATAAACTTGAAGGGTATTCCTGACAGGAGCACAAGCTCTTCCCCCCTGTTCTCCAGCTTCTGTGACCAGGAGTGTGCTACTTGGGAAAATGAATCCTGAGGTTATCTCTGCTTTTTTCTTAGCCAACTTCTTGGACAGCACCTTATGGTTACTGGAAATCAAGTATTAGTTAATGAAATATGGTCTATGTTGGAAATAAATAAATAAAATAGTATATTAGAAGAGTCTGTACTATATTGGATAATTGTAATTATCTCTAATATCTTGGCAGACGTTGTTAATGCTCAAATCAAATAATACCTAGGAGGGATTTTCCTTTAATCTTAGTAGAAGCACTTCAGCTGCAGCCTTGTAGCTGCAGAGGAGTGAGCTGTTTCTGTTCTGGCAGTAAGCATGTTTATATTTAATACAAAAATATTAGGGAAAAAAATTGTAAATTTAGAGGGAAATAAATAGGAGATATAGGCAATGAGTAAGGTCTTTACAATTGGAAGGAATGAGGGAGAGACAGAGAAAGTTCTCATTTGAAAGGGCATGAGGGAGGTGTTTTATTCTGATATTCCAGATGAAAATTATGAAAATTCAATTTGCCTATTGTAATCTAAGTTTTAGCTGTGCAATAGACCTTGGGATTGCTATGTTATGACCAAGAAATGAGGAAAATGCTGCATCCCTCTAATGTGAATTTTCCAAGGTTTTAGTACCCCGATGACAAGCCAGTGCTCTTCACAGAATCGTTCAAGCTGCCCTCACAGCATCTTTTATCACATTTGTCTGCTTCACTGGCGCTTTTGCTCACTCTGTCATTCAGCTCATGTGTGTGCTGCAGGTGATCAGCAGGCAGTGACCTGAGCCTGCCCTGGCTGCATCCCATTCCCAGGCTGGAGCCTTCCCTGCAGCACAGCCAGAGGGGCTGTGGCCACCAGGGAGGGATGGTGACCTCCATCACAGAGCTGGGAGCCTCTGTGTCCTCAGAGGAGAGGTCCCCACAGCAGGCTCTGGCTTCACAGTCAGCAGGAGGTGGATTCTCATGGGGAAAAATAATAGTTATGTGGCTTGCAGTGCCCCAAATAAGTGGTTGTGACAGCCTTCAGTGCTTCAGGCAGAAAATGGCAACATGCTGCTGCTCTGGAATGGTGCTGTCAGCTGGGCACACCACTCCTTTGGACCCCTTCATGCCTTGCAAAGGTGGCAGGAATCCTGGATAGCAGACAAGATCCTGACATAACTCAAACATAAAAGATGTGTGAGGCAGGTGACCTGAGGTGAATATAGAGACACTGTCCAGGTGTGCAGAAACAGGGCTGGGACAGGCAGAGCTCACCAGGAGCTGGACCTGATCTGAATGGCCACAGAAAGAGGGTGTATAGACACCTGTCTGTAGAGAATTCAACGTGAAAAGAAAGACCATGGAAAATGTGGATCTGTTGCAAAAACGGCGCAGGGGACCTGCTGACAAGACACATGGAAGACAGTGAGGTTCTCAGAGCTTTCTTCACCTTGATCTTCACTGATAAATTTTGGTTACTGGAATCCCAGGCTCCTGAGACCTGAGGAAAAGTCTGGAGCAAGGCAGACTTTGCCTTGTTGGAGGAGGACCTGATAAAGAAACATCTAAACAACCTGGACATACAGAAATCCCTGGAACCTGATGGGATACAGCCAGGAGGTGCTGAGGGAGCTGTCCCATATCACTGCCAGTCCTCCCTCCATCATTTGTGAAAGGCTGTGCTGATGAATAAGACTTCTGAGACCTGGAAAAAAGCAAATGTCACCTCTATCTTCAAGGAGGGTTCAGGGAACAACAAGCCACTCAGCCTCACTTCAGTCTTTCAGAAATCATTTCCAAACAAGGCGATTTGGAGTAGCCAGCATGGATTCATGAAGGGGAACCATGCCTGACCAACCTGAGAACCTTTCATGATGAAGTGATGGGCTCAGTAAACAAGGGCAAGCAGTAGGTGTTGTTTATCTTGACTTCAGCAGGGGTTTTAACAATGTATATTGATTTTATATATATATATTTATATATAAAATGTGTATAAAAACCTAGTTGAGGAAGTAAAGAGGTGTCTTCTCAGTGTCTCCTACTAACAGGTCAGGAGGCAACAGGCACCAACTGAAATACAACAAATCACATGTAGCCAGCAGAAGACACTTTATTTTGTGAGGGTGGTGCTGGGCTGTGTCACAGGTTGCCCACAGAGGCTATGGAATCTCCATCCTTGGAGATAGTAAGAAGCCAACTAGACATGGTCCTCAGCAACCTCAATGGGTGATCTTGCTCTGAGCAGAGGTTTGGAGGTGCCTTCCAGTCCCACAGTGGTTCTGTGGTTCTGTAATGTAGCAAAGACATACACTCTTTCAAAAAACTTTTGTTTCTACCTTTGGGAGGCTTATAAACTCTTAAAGNAACAACAAGCCACTCAGCCTCACTTCAGTCTTTCAGAAATCATTTCCAAACAAGGCGATTTGGAGTAGCCAGCATGGATTCATGAAGGGGAACCATGCCTGACCAACCTGAGAACCTTTCATGATGAAGTGATGGGCTCAGTAAACAAGGGCAAGCAGTAGGTGTTGTTTGTCTTGACTTCAGCAGGGGTTTTAACAATGTATATTGATTTTATATATATATATTTATATATAAAATGTGTATAAAAACCTAGTTGAGGAAGTAAAGAGGTGTCTTCTCAGTGTCTCCTACTAACAGGTCAGGAGGCAACAGGCACCAACTGAAATACAACACATCACATGTAGCCAGCAGAAAACACTTTATTTTGTGAGGGTGGTGCTGGGCTGTGTCACAGGTTGCCCACAGAGGCTATGGAATCTCCATCCTTGGAGATAATAAGAAGCCAACTAGACATGGTCCTCAGCAACCTCAATGGGTGATCTTGCTCTGAGCAGAGGTTTGGAGGTGCCTTCCAGTCCCACAGTTGTTCTGTGGTTCTGTAATGTAGCAAAGACATACACTCTTTCAAAAAACTTTTGTTTCTACCTTTGGGAGGCTTATAAACTCTTAAAGGGAATGTATGAAAAGTAGATGAATGAAACATTTTCATATTTAATTTTAGCCATGGAAATATTTTTTGGTATAAATGAAATAACCGGTCTGCAATCAAACAAGGCATGTATGTTTTTAAGAGCTGAAAATAGGGCTGCAAATTCCTGTGTTTAAAAGTTTCCATGCTGTCATTGCAATAAATTAAGTTTCTAATTAAACACATGCTCACATACACACTCTTGGATGGGAATGCTATGCTTGATCAATAGCCCCAGGCTACACGGTAGCAGGCAGAATTATAGCAAATGGAACTGGATGAATGGGTTTACTTAATGACCACAATATGATTTATTTCACTGGTGGGAAAGGGGGTAGGAAGACATCAAATTGCTAAAAATATTACCTGAGCAAATTAAGATACAATCTTACAGGAGATAGATTCCCCAGGGATCCTGTGTGAGTACAGTAGATCAGAGCTCAGATCACTGTAAAAAAATCATACTTGATGAAAGTCTGTCAGCTAATCTGCATTCAGCTTTTTTGCCATTTATAATTAAGAAGGCTTTTTTGTTATGTTTTAATGTAGATGGCTTAACCGTGGACAATTGCTGACTTAACCCGTACATTTTCACAGTGTCATGATTTTAGCTGTCAGAGGAATCTTGGTACAAGAAACAAAATTAATGCAGAAAGTTCCCCATACAATAAAGCAGATGAAAAATACATCTTTGAGTAAACCTTCTCAGAATTTAACTTTTTGACCACAGCCCCTTTTTATTTGGCATTTGCACTCAGAGTTGAAGCAGCAGCCCGTGAAAAGCGTGCCAGTGCAGGAATGTGCTGGAAGCTTCTGGTGGTGAATCTGGGACTGGCTACATTCTGGTCTCTGCCACTGGGGATCTGTTACTGACCCCTCTGACCAGTTATTTACCTTGCCAGTGGAGCGAATAAACCCAACCAGAGCTGAGACAGAGAGAGTTTTCTGAGTTTTGACTTTGTTGTAAAAAAAGGTTTGTGTCATATGGCTTATGACCTAAAGTGAGCCAAAATTGAAAGAGCTGAAAAAACTAGCAGCAGAAGAAATCTTCTTCAGTCCCTCCAAAATACACTCACACACATATATTAACTTTGATACTGGCTATTTTCAAATGTTCTTTCAGTTTCTCTTTCCCCCTACTTATTTATCTGTGAAAAATGCAGAAACTGAATATAAATCAGGTTTTGACTTTTTCTATAATTGTGCTTTTCAAAGGAGATAATTAAATTTCTGCCTCTTTGGGAAAAGGTCAGCATGTTGGGGTAACAAATATTCGTATCTCTAGGGCATTTGCCCTTATTAGCCATGAATCACTGTTTCATAAGCTTGGAGCCTTGGCTAGAATCCATCTAGCCTAAAATACTTTGAAACCAATGAATTAACTGAGATCCGCTTTAATAGTTCAACTTTATTACTAATTAACCTGTATATGCCCCTGTTTGTTATGCTGTAATTCAGAAACTAACACTATGGCTATTGTCTAGACATATATTAGATGTACAGTGCTACTCCTCCATTTACTTTAAGGATTTGTTGCTGTGCTGATCACTTGTTTTGTACACAAGCACTAGTTGTAGGCAGTCTAAAGAGGTTAGTGAAGGAGCCTTTGAAAGGCTGATGTTTGACTTTATGTTGACCTCCAAATCAACTGACTCATCTGCAGGATACTGCCCACATTTTTGTGCTGGAGAGTTGAGTCACAAGCTGACAAACATAGCAACTAGGGGAAAACTATTCTGACCCTCATTTCCTCTGTGCATTAGCCATTAGTATATGCTTCCACTAGTAAGAGGTTTAGATGTTTGAATCTTTCCTTTCTTCTTGGATATGTTTAATTAATTTTTCCACATAAGACTTTAAACCCTGGTCTTTATTGTACTCTTCAGTCTTCATCCTTCCTGCTGAAACAGTTCTGTGTGGTGTGGACCAGAGATGAAACACAGCTTGTGCCTTGTTATGAGAGTGTTTGCTAAGAAGTCTAGGTTCCTCTTGAAATGCCAGCACAAATTTAAGCATTTTAAGTATGGATTGTAGCAGGAAGAGCAAGAGAATTTCCTTTTTTTCTAGGCAAGTACCCTAGGAGTGAACATATTGGGTCACATTTCTGTTCAGGTGCTTGTTCACCTCCTTCTGCTCTACTGAATATGGAATATTAATATTATATTTAACATTAAAGTGGAACAATCACAAGAAGAGGGCATGAGAGCATCTGCTCTCACATAAGTCTGTCATATACTGATTCAAACTTTCACCTGCAAGGCATGAGAAGTGGGGTCATAGCCCTTCAGAGGAAGGAATGGAAGCTGGAAGCATTGAACCTACATGTGTGAGAGCACTTTCATGCAGGATTCTATTTTAAATGTGACAGTAACACATTGTTCATACAAAAAACTGAAAATTTTGGTAATAGAGAACAAATAAAAATGTGAGTGTGCCTAGTCATGCAAAGGAAGCAGATGTTAGTAATACATTAAATTACAACTCCAGCACAGGCATAGCCTGTCTTTTTTTTTTTAATTTGCTCATGATCTTCAGACCACAAAAAGCAAAAGCTTTCTCATAGTAATTTAGCGTTTTTTTCAAGTTCTGCCAAAGATCTGACAAAATGCAATGAGTCTCTGATAATAGGTAAGTGTGACTCTATCCAAACACTTAAAATTATCTTAATGTATGGCATTAACTGTGCCATAGAACTTGCCTAAAAGAATGTAAGTCTGCTCAAGGGCAGCAGAGGGAAATTTAGATAGATTTAGAAGAAAATGTTGGGTGCATGACCTCACAGGAACAAAACCTACATCAGCTGGTTTAGAAAAGACCAACAGAAATCAAAAGTTGTTACAAACCAACAGGTTTATGGAGCCTGATGTCCTGTATGGAAAAGTGTCCAGAAGCAATTGCTTCAGAGAATGGAGCAAAAAAACTTGCAATAGGAAACTGTATAGGAACAAAGCTTAATCACCTTTACTAACCATAGCAATAATTTCACTGTTTCAATTCCATTTTCACTAGCTGTGCCTTCTCTATGTAAGGAGAAAAGGTGAAAAGAAGTCTTGGAGTATACTCTACACAATTTACTATTTTGTTTGTTTTTATTACTTCTCCTATAATTTATCTCTGCTCAAAGATTAATGTGCTCCAGCCATCTTTCCCAGAAGGAAAATAGAAATGGATTTTTCAATTTAAAGAAGCAAACAAAACCAAATATTCCTCTCTGAAGACAACATTGAAAGTATACATAACTGATGCCAAGTAAATGGAGTTAAAGAAATAATCTCACCTACACTTCTCTGACTGAAAGGCCTTCAGGATACACAAGCACCCATATGTATTTATATTTATGTACTTTAAAGAGAGGTGTGTGTGTGATTGTTCTGTTTTTTTGTTTGTTTTTTTGTTTGTTTTTTGTTTTTTTGTTTTACTATTTGAATTCTTCTATTGTCCCACATAATTTGTAACCTGAAGGTTTTTTATAAACCCATAAAAACTTTTTGTATTCAAACATTGCATAGTGAAGCCAATAAAATGAAAGAATCCTTTCTAATGGAAGTTTTGCTATACAGATGAAAAAGGAAAGATCAGAAAAGTGCTTTTCTCTTTAAAGACATCCTTGCAATGTGTATCTGTCTTTCAGAAGTGCTAATTTAATATTCAGAGTGCTCTGATACCCAACTGTGTGATGCTCTCATTCAAAGGTGTAGAAATTCACTGAACTTGATGTCACAAGCCCTTTCCCTCACATTCACTTGTGATTGGACTCTCCCTTACACTGCTGGGAAAAAAGGGGAATAATGCCACAGTATTTAGGAGAATTTAAGGAAATTAGGCAAGTAAAGACAACAGTCCATCAGAGTTTGAAGGTGGTCTTTTCAAATATTCCCATGGTCTTTGTATCTTTGTAGACCAAGGCAGACTCAGAAATGTGTTGTGTTATGAGTTAATGATCTGTTAGAAGAAAAGAAGCATAAACATCAACAGTCATAAATCCAATTTTTTTTTTTTTTTACTATTTGAATGTTACTTCCTTGTTAAAAAAAGGGCTACATTTTTTTAGCACTTAAGTGCTGGAAAAAAAAATCTCTAACAGTAATGTTTTTCCACCCAAATTTTTACATAATATTTTCTTTTAAAGATTTACACATATAATTTACGTTTGACTTTTATAACTTCCTCTGTCCACCCAACCCTGTTCCTATCAACAATAGAGGTGTTGAATCACTTCATAAGGTAAAAGCCATAATTTTCCATTTTGACTTTTCAAGTAGCTCTCTGACGGTTACCTTGATGAAATTATGCAATCTAGAATATTTCTCCAAACCCATGTCTGCTTTTTGGATTATCCTTCAGGCCTCCATTGTGCTAAAGTAACCAATGTTCTCTAACAGCTACCTGTAACACCTCTAGGGAAAAGAAATGGCTTTTTCATGTCTGAAAAATGTCCCAGTTCCTTGTCCTATTGCCCTTGCCAAAAGACAGGGCTTTGGCAATGCCTGTCAAAGCAGCCTTCTCTATATCAGAAATGTCAGTGTAAAAGCTGCCAAATTTTTTGATCCTGTTGGCTATGGGCATTTATATTACCTTGTGGGGGTGTATATTTTTTCAGCTTATCCTTCATCTTAATGGAGTGTGATAGCTTATGAAAGCCAGCTTGACATTCATTACCACACAGATTTTTTTTCCTTTTGTTCACCAATAATATCTTTGTGACAGCAGCAGAAACTGTTTACATAAGAAAACATTCCTGATTTGTAGGTACTTAGGGCAGTAAGTCCTTTTATTCATTGGAATCAATAATATCAGGCATGGCCCAGTAAGAGTTCATACTCCTGCCATCTTAGGCTAATAAACTAACACTTCTATTGTCCCACATAATTTGTTTATTTAACTTGTATATGGCACAGGGCTGAAGCTTAGAGACTGAAATGTTCATTGGTGGCCTAAGTACTGAGTGTTTAAATCCAACCCTTTCTGATAAAACACAGATGAAGAGATGGATTTCCCTATGGCTTTTCCCTTTAGATTTTTATTCAATCTAAAAATAAAAGCATTTGTTCTAAATTAAGAGAATACAGGAGCACATGTTTTAGCACCATCAAATGTGTGTCTAACCTATTGGGCCATAAAACATTNNNNGGCCATAAAACATTCCTTCAAGTGTTTTCTAGCTACCCTGTTTTAGTACACGTTGGAACACCAGTCTTGACTACTTCTTTACCATCTCTCTGCACTTTTTGAATGATCTCTTATTCTGTCTTGTGAGGATTCAATTATTTCATGCACACTGAAACAATTTCAGCAGGGGAACTGCCTCACATGTGATCTCCTGAGCCAGGCCACATCAAAACAGGGCTTGTAAAATCTGACAGCCTTCTTACTTGAGGTTGCCAACATGTTCAGGAGGAGGTCCTGTGGCTGGCT
>VZTT01055184.1:64301-77095 GCA_013400855.1 Buphagus erythrorhynchus
GGAAGGGATCCCACTTATCTTTCAGTTTGAGGGTAGCTATAGAAGTATAACAAGGCAGGAGGGGGAGCAAATTAAGGCATTTTTGTTTTCAGTTCTAAGAAATTTCAGTGCAAGCAGTAATGTCTCCACAAAATTGTTCTCTACCCACCCATCTTTTTGCTTCCATGCACAGCTGGCATGAAGGGACATCCTTGTATAGAGGTTTTTGTGGGTGTTCCTTTACTTCCTTTCCAGAGAAACAGTTTGTGGCTTTCATTGTTTCATCTAAGCACTGAATAAAGCCTTCAAAATTTGTCCCCATATATATTATAGAGGAAAAACACTCAAATGCCTCAGTATCTGATCAGTGTACCTGTTTCATTGTCTTTACTCATAAACTGTGTCCTAATTTCTTTAATACCTGGGCTTTGGGGGAGATTTATGTTTGTGCTTAATCACATTCCCCACACAGGCAAAATAGGAATTGAAATTAGTTTTATTTCACTTCTCAGTGAAGTTTTATTTCACTTCTCTGTCAATCTGATAAAATCTTGCTGAGGTTGTGAACACATGGACTGTCCTCCAGCTGTGATACACACATGAAGCAATTCTCTTTCCAGTGATAATCTCTGAGTGCACAGACACAGCAGATGCAGACAGCTACAACAGTTGAGGATCACTTGCAGAATAAACCCAAGGAAAAAAAAAAATCTTTTTGGATACTGTGCTGCTGAAAACCTTCTGCTAAAGAACCCCCAAAATACCCAACCTAACAAAGACAAACAAACAATGTCAGCTCTGGTGAGATTTCTGCATTGAAGAAAGACTTTACTGTGTTTTTGTAAAATAATCATGATTATTGTAATAATATTACCTTCTAACAGGAACAGCAACAGCTAGAAGAACACCAAACATTGACAAACAGCTCATATGTAAAGAACCAAAGGATATTCATATTACAGACTTTTTTGTTTCTGTGGTACTGGGCAATTTTATTTTCATTTTGAGTTTTTAGCTCATTCAGTGTCAAAATGTAGCACATTTTCAGTTGAAGAAACCAATACACTTCATGACAAAGATGGCTTAAGAAGACTACCTTAATAGTTAACAGTTGAAATTTTACTTGGAGCATAAGGGTTGCTTCTGAAACTGAAATTATTAATGTGAGCTATTCAAAATAAAAGCAAGCTCTGATTAAGAAAAAAAAAAGAAAAAATATGATGGAATGGTGGATTTTTAGACTTTAGTTTTCACTTTGAAACAGTGTTCTTCTAATCTATATTCAAACTCACTACATGACTGTCAGAGCTCTTCATGTGTCTTCATCCTGTATTTCCATTCCTCATCTAAGCATGAATATTTACAAGGTTAATCTTCAGTACAAAGAACATGCAAAAATTTTTTTTCAAGTATCAAGGAAATGTAGATAAGCCATGGTACTCCAGCAAAAACTATTAACTTTCAGCATCCTTAACACTGATTAGCTCTAAAGTAATTGAGATCAGTTAATGTCTCGCTGGGACAAGAACCTTATTTTTTCAAAGTCTGTCATCAAAACTTCAGTCTGCATTGAGAACTCCAGGAATTGAATGGGATTCCATCACACCTTCTGCAGGCTGCTGAATATATTCCTTATAATTTTAAATTTAAACCTCTCTGGGATAGTCTCATTAAAATAGAGCATTTCATTGGCTGCATAAGGGAGTAACAAAGCTGTTACCCCTTCCTGGTCAATTATATCGATTGCAATTCTGACATTTTCAAATGTATTTCTCCATTTACTCCAATTACACTAAGCAGATTGTTAAGAAGATTGTCTTGGACTTCGGAAGACATGCAATGAGCCAGCTCACTTGTACTTGTGTCAAAGTTAATTAATTTTTCTAAATCTAAAATGACCAGGGATGCATTCTGCTTTCTGTTTTAAATTAAAATCACTTTTTCACCGCTGTGTTATTCTGCATTTGTATTGATTTTAGGTTCAAAGAGCATTAAATTCAATTCTAAATTTTCTTTTAACCTGTAGAGAACGTGGAGGCATCAGAAACTCTGCTTAGAAATTTCCCTAAGGGGCTCATCCAAAGCTTAACAAAACATTTTCAGTAACTTAATTTCACTTGATGTCTTTGAAGTACTTTCTCTTTTATCCATCAGGGTCAATTTTTTGGGAATGCTTTTATTCAAATGCAAAACATCCCAAAGTAAGTGTAGTCTTCTTTTAGCTGGAATTATTTGAATATTTGCAAATGCCCCACAAAAAAAAAACAAAATAGGTATTTTAGCGTAATTTTTGTTTAAAATAAAATAAATCTGTGGTGGGTTATCTTTGGCTGACAGCCAAAATCCCACCCAGCTGCTCAGTTACTCACCTCACTCAGTGGGATGAGGGGTAGAAAATAGGGAAAAAAAAGAATAAAACAGCTCTTGTGTTCAGATAAGGACAGGGACATCAATTACCTTTGTGGAGAGACACAAACAGTGGAATTTGTTGTCAATTAAAATAAGTATTTAATTGCTGATGAAGGTACCAGCAAACAAAAATTATATATATGCAAACTTGAAAATCACACTTCCCCTCCTTTTCCCAGGGTCAGCTTCACATGTTCTCCCCAGACTCCAGCACCTGAGCAGTGCAGGCAGGCCAGGGGATCACAGTCCAGAACCAGCTGATTCTCTCTGTGGTTTTCACCTTCTCACATCTTTCCCTGCTCCAGCATGGGCTCTCCAGGGTGGCAGCTCCCTTGGGAATGGCCATCTGCATGGGCTGAAGTGGGTGCCTTGTCTGGGATCAGGTAGAACCTTCTCCTCCTGTTCTTCTTCCTCCTGCTACTCCTCTGACCTCACTTCTTCTGTTTCTGACCCTTTTAGTTATCTGTCTCCATTTGACACTTTCAGCCCCTTCTCCTGTTTGTGGCTGCCACACTGGGTCAGTTGGAGTTGTTTGGAATCAGCTGTGTTGGCATGGAGCAGCTCCAGCCAGTCATCACAGACACCCCTCCTTGACACCTGCACCCAGTACAAATTCAAAGGAAATATTTAAATCAAACCGTATAGCTGGGCTGGTTCTTCAGGATTTGGCTCCTATGGTGTTTTTGCACCTGCAGTTAATTCCAGCCAAGGGGACCTGCAGCTGAAGGGATGGGGAGGAGCCAGGACAGTCAGCCCTCGAGATTGCAGCAGGAGCATGCCTGTCAGGGAGCAAATTTAGGGATCACCCCAATGTAGTGTGCCATGGATTACATGGTGGCACAGGCTCAGAGTACCCAATCCAGGTTCCTTTGCAGGCTCAGAGTACCTGTCTTAGGTTGCAATACAGGATGTGATCAAAAGTATGTATTCGATCACCATCTGTTAAAACCAGGTGGGGCAGTGTTCTTTATCTTTTGCACAACCCATCCTTCCTCCATGAAGATTTCTTCTGTTAATGGGCCATTGAGTCCCATTGCATGACTGATAAAATCACATCATCCCATTGTGGGATGTTCCACTCAGGGGGAGGAGCCATGCATTTCCTATCTAGATAAAATCTGAGATTTGGAACGTCAGAGCAGCCTTTTTCCACTGGATTCCAGAGGAAAAGTGGACCTTCCCACATCATCACTGGACCTTTGGAGGAAATTTGCACCCTCCTACCGAAGAGGAAGGGGGTTTACATTTTCCATTTCAAGAGAGGCTCCTGCCTTCCTTAGCAGACACCTGTCTTTCAAACCCAGACAGTACCCAATCCTGGTATCCCTGGCCCAGGCCAAGCCCAGGCACAGCTCTGGAGCAGCGCTGAGCTGGCCTGAGCAGCTGCATGCACGAGCAGGATGCAGGCAGGGCATGAGCATGGACACAGCCATGGACATGGGCATGGATATGGGCATGGGTCAGGCACAGGAGGTCTGTCCTCACCAACTGCTTTGCTGCTGTGCTGCACCTCTGGCCATGCACTGATGTTTCTTACTCTTCTGAGAGCAAGAAACATGCCAGTATTTGATCTGGGATCTGTCAGCTCCCCAGAGTATTCTGGACACTGTGATATGATGCCTCCTTGCTGGACTAGATGCAACGAGCTCGACAGTATCAATCTAAAACCCAGTGAGGCAGAAGCCATGTGACCAAAAAAAGATAAAAAGTACGAGTAGGTTTGACGCAGTAATTACCCCCGTGATAGCTCTTTCTAGGTAAGGTGAATTGATGATGACAATGTAGGCACATTTGCCTGTCTAGTACTGTTTTCTGAACAAAATTCCCCACTGCTGTCAATCAGGTCATTTTCCCCTTGCACTAAATTAGCACCACTTATTTTAACAGTGTCTTTTGTACAATGCTGAAAGGTGAACTACATTTTAATTCAACCTTGAGAATATTCTGGCATGTTAAAAGTTGTTCTAGTTGTGTAATCTTTATTTCTTAAAAAAAGGTGCTGGACATATGAGCTTCCCTTTCTCAACCTGATCCTGGACTGAAGACCATAACCTAGCAAGCATTTTTTCCTTTGATCATAGTAACACAGATTTCACTTTCATTTTTCTGTGTAGCTGTAAGATGTTGTCTTCTTCGTGTAGCACTTTCCATACTTGGATATTTTGTTTTATTAGAACAGCAAATGCCTTTTGAAATGACACTTGTGTCTCTCCTGCACTGTCAATAAAATGCTCTAAGACTGACTGATGCATGGGACCTTGCATAGACTTTTTACCACTACAGGCAGTTTTGCAAAGAAGCTATGGCAACATAAAGCCAAGTATTTCAAAGGTAGCTCTCAGGAAAATTACTTTTCCTCTTGAAATAGGAGCTACAAAATACAGTGTGCTAAAGCAGGGTATGCTAGGAAGCAGTCACTGATTTCAAGGATGATTTTAAAGTCCAATCCATCATGAAAGTTTAAATATTTTCATGGAAAGAGTGAAGGCTTGGATTTCCATTCTTATTCCAAGCACTTATTTTATCTAATAATATTCATAGTTACTGCTTCAGGCAAAGACTGTACCCTGTGTTTCATCTCTCAGTGCCCTGATCCCTTGGCTGAAGACTCGTGCTCCCTAAGGAGCAAGGAGAAGCTTTTTCAGGAAGGAGTGCTGTGCCTACTGTTCTCCTCCTGCCTGTCCCACAGCCCATGAGCTGTGTTTGACACAAAACCATAAAAGCTGGCAAAGTTTCTGTGTCACAAGTGAGGCCGTCTCAGACTTGCCTATAATCTACTCTGAAGGATGGTCTGAAATGTATGTGGGCTCCAGACCTGGAAATGCAACAGAGGCTTCCTGACTCTTTCAGTTTAGAAAGGCACAGCTCTGGAAAGTGAAAACAGAAAGTAAGCACTTACATTACTAGGTTTATAATAGATTAATAACCTTGAATTCATTTTCTTTATTATTATTTTAAACACTTATGGTTGTCTCAGGTCTCTTATTTTTCCCTTCTACCAATATCAGGTGATCTGGTCCCATGAAATGAACTGAACCATTATGATGAGGTTTGCACACAGTATGTTTAATCAGGCTCTCAAGTCTTCTGTGTCTGCCACATCTTCCCAGAGCCATCCACATGCATAGATGATGGCTTTTATAAGCTTGAGAGTGAATCAAAACCTGAGATTCCATTGTCTTCATGCACAGATGCAGACTCCTGTGACTCACTGGAGCTATGTGGTGAGCCCAGGCAGGACTGAGCAGTAACACCGTGCTTCCTCCAGGTTTGCATCTGGAGCCTGCTCAGTACTGCTCAAACTGAGTCACTTAGGGTTTGAAATGGTGATGGTGTCATCACTACCCTCCAGTGAAGGATAAAATGACACCCAGAGGTCAAAAATGGTCTACAAGTTGCTCCACGTGGCCACTGCCTTCTGTAAGACAGGAAGAAGAGCAGGTGCAGAGCCTTCCCTGTGCTCGCTCCGGATGCACACACAGGCAGGATCCATGCTGGGTGCAGCTGGGCAGCAGGAGCATCTGCTGGCACAAGGACAAGCAAACCAGAGAGTGGCTGATGGAAGAGGGGTGAGGCATCTTGCTACCACGGTGCAGGGACAGGGATGGATGGATAGATGGAAGGATGCTTGAAGGAGTACAGGGGTCCAGGAGGAGCAGGTAGGTGTCTGTGTTTCTGTGAACTGGGGAAGGATCAGCATCCTTGTGGGAATGAAGGGAAGAAAAGGTGCTGGCAGAGAGGTGAGGCAGGGGCTGCTCTGCAGGCAGCAGCAGGAAGGATGTGCCCAATCCCACGGGCACACTTGGCACCAGCTGCAAGCTGCACCACCCTGGATCCTATAAACTGCACAACCTCCATCCTCAAGTGTCTGAGCTCTTCATTAAAACCTCAGCTTAACCACTCTGGCTTCATCTGAGCTTTACATAACTGCTTGGAGACAAGCTTGTGTGATTAATAAAATTTGGTGGTGTCTCAGAGGTATCAAATAAACCTGAAAGTACTTTAAATTTGTAACTTAAGAAGGCTCTTCTTTCTGGTCTCTTGGTTAGAAAAAATAATGTATAAAGAAAATTCCATTTGTTTTTTTTTTTTCCTTTGTGAACAGTCAGATTTCATTCCACACCACTTTATCCACCATTTAATGAAACTTTTCATCAGACATACAAATTGGATAATGTCAGGCCTCCCTTTAAAAACTGAAATAAATGAGTGAGCCTTTGCTAGAGAGCAAACCTATTCAATCAGCTTCTGTGTAGAAGCAGTTTTCAACATTAGGAACTGGATACCTCCCATTAACATGACTTAGTGCAGCTGTGAAATGCTGCCAAACTTATGTAATACAATTATTATGTGGCAGCATCACATAAAATAAACCAGAGCTGCCACTGTAAGCTCTCATTTGTAACAATTCTAGTTTTAAAAGCTGATGAAGAACATCAGGCGATTCTGTGGTAAAAGGTAGATCTGGGAAAGCTCAAAGAGTCCCATGAGGATAAATAAAAAATTGCAGTACAAGACGTCTTATCAAATTTACAGCCTGTAGCATTTCAGTGTTGGTTCTTGCTTTCCTAGAGAAAAATGGCAAAATATTCTTTTCTCTGCAATTAAATGAACATGAATTCTTAGTATCTGTGTGTCAGAAATCAGGCTGCAGAAACTTATTGTAGTGCCTTGATGACTATTCTGATTAAAATAATGTACAAAAGCTTGTTGATTTAAATAAGATAAACTTTCTATTAGTCTAATCCTCTGTGCAAGGAGGAAAAAAACAGAGATGGTGTTTTTTAAATTATGGTGGGTTTTTTCCTACAAAAGCCAGGAGTCCAGAGACTGCATGTGTAAACAGATGATTCAGACCAAACTCACCTGATTAGGACTTTAAAGAAAGATATGTGAATCCAGCCAGTACTTCAGAAATTATGTTTTAGACTCCTGAGCAGTGTTAATCCACAGAAGCTTTACAATGCAGGTCATTCCAAAGGCATTGACTAAGCTATGCAACGCTAAAATTTAAAGATATGAATTTATTGCCCACACATTAAAGTAATAACAAAAGATACTCCTTCCCCACCTGTTAGCTCATTTAAGGTTTTATGCTTTGTGGCCGTATTTTGGAAGCATTGCTTAAGGAAGACCCCTGCAACTGGAAATGAATCTTAATCTGTAACTAAGGGGAGTTTTAGCAGCTTTGTTCCTCCTCTCATTGTTTTCTAAGTCTTTCCTTGTAGACCTTGTGTCTCCCACCATTCACTTAACTACCAAATATCACTTGAAAGAGAGATGAACTAATGAAAAGGTTCATTCAGTATAGTTTTCCTGGCCAAGTCACACTTTTCTTTTGGTTCTGCTTTTCCTCCTTTTTTTTGATCCTTATTAAATAACACTGCTAGCTAGAGAAAGTATAATTTCATTCTCTCATTTTGTCATTCATTATTAAGGTATTTAGAGCATTCCTCTTTCAAGACAGCATTTTTTCTCACTGAAACCTTTCACTCCTTTACTGGAGAAGTTCTTCACAGCACACAGTTTTCACTACCCTCCTGTATTAAGAGGTAGAGATGTGAGGAACAGTCATCTTGTCTTGAAGTGTCACATCCTGGAATTTAATATTTTGCTCTTTTTCTACCCCCACTGTAGGATGAGCAGGATCACTTTGCTGTTAAGCCTTGCAAATTCTTACATGACCCACTTAATTTTCAAGACACAATACAGGGATCTCCAGGGGTCAAAACCTGGGTAGGAGTTCCTTTGTTAAGCCTAGATTTTTTCTGGAGCTATGTTCTTCCTAAAAAGGACCACACAACTTTTAGCTGAAAAGCAAAGGTGCTGGCTGTGGAGTTCTTTCTGCAGTCAGTTTGTCAAAAAAGGCTCTTTGTGCAAACCCTGGTGATTGAGCAGATGTAATCTCATGGTTTGCTGCCAGGTCCTTCTCTACCACCCCCTGAGGCTGTACAGTCCTTCCAGTCAGCTTTTGCCATTTACAGACCACTGTGTGAGTCACTTTAACTCACTAAATAACTGCCACAGGATGTAGATTGATTTCTGCTGCATTACAGAGCTCCAGCAAGTAATGAAGCAACCTGGGAGGATTGTTTAATGGATAGGTGAAGGAAAAAACTGGACTTGAAGCAAGTTCACAGCTTTCACAATTGTTTGTGAAAGAATTTAGGTGCTAATTTTCTCTTTAATCTGCTCAAAAAAGAAACTATTTAAAAAATCAAAACCACCTCTCTCCCCCCCAAAAAATCTCAAACAACATCTCACCAAAAAAACCCCACCAAAAAAACCCCAAGATGACAAAAAGACCTACAATGAGGAATTTAAGCTTTAATTCTCTGTAAGGATCCTTGAAGCACAAAGTCTATTTTATGTTTAGTCAGAACAAAAATGAGATGAAGAAAAAGGGAGGGTTACCATGGAATTATATTTGCTGCTTCAGCACCATCACCTGGTTGCACTTATTTTCCCATTTGAAGTCCATACTGTATGAGTACTGTAAAGGTCAATTACTATGATCATGTCTCTATTTTAATTAGCTTTGGTTTACATATTTTCATTTTTTGTGAAATTTTACTATAATTATTTCCTGCAATCTGGCAACTTCTCACCACCCCAGCTGCACAGTTGCTGAAGAGTCAAACTTGACAGGAAACCTGGCAGCTAATTTTGTCTAAGGATGTCCTAAGTTGCCATAGAAATGGTGAGAATTCTGGCCCTTAATATTTCACTGGAAAACCCCAAGATGATGTTATGAGCACAAGCAACTGTGTTGCTCCAATGATCCCTAAAAGCTGGAATGCTCCCACGGGCCAGGGGCAGCCAGGTGCATTTTAGGATTTGTCAGGAAACACTGGTAGAAGGTGTTGACTCACAATTTTTGATGGCCTCAGTTTCTAGTATTTGTAAGAGTGTTGAAAAATCTGCTGGCCTTCAGACTTCTCTACCCATAGAGGAAATGTGATGCAGTTAAATCTCAGGAGAAACAAATTTTAGAAACCTTTGCTGGTTTACTGGCATAAACCTCTGAAATTCTGGACTACAGAAGTTTGATTAGAAGATACAGTAATTGGTACTCCTTTTTCAAAATACTTTTTCATTACTTTCCAAATTTTAATTCACAAAAGACCTTTCTGGTCATACATATTGCATTGTATTTGTGCTCATCAAAATAAAATAGTGGGGGCTATGTTGCACATATGCTGCAGTTGAAGGGAAATCAAAATTGTAACTGAATACTGAGAATTTGGACCCTCAGAACAACTATGTCACAGAATTTTGAAAAAATACCTTTATGTAGTCTGCATATATTCTACTTACTGACTGTTCAGAGGTAGATTTGGTTACAGAAAATAGATCAGTTTAAGTATTTGTTATTGATAAGGGAAATCTATGGTATTTGTAAGGTTATTATTGACTTAAATTTTATTTTGGCAAACAACATGGGAAGTGCCTCAGTTTTCAAAATGCTCTGCAAGGTGACAAGCTGGGGACATTCTTTACCCTAACAATCTCTTGATTCACATCCATGGACACAACTTAATTTTAAAAATTTACAATAATGGTCTACCATAGATCTCTGGCAGACTATACCATGGACCAAGCTACACCTGTGATGTTTCCATTTGCTCTTAAGCAGTTTGATTATCTAAGTGAACTTCAGAAAATAACCTGATTTTTCTCATTTCCCTCTCTAGCATTTCTTAAATGGTGACTTTAAAGTACACTTAGTACTTGGGAGACTCCTGGACTCTAATGCTTTATAGCAGCTGTGGACTCAACTTTGACAAACTTTATGTTGAACTACAAGTTTGGTGTAATGATCACAAATAGGCAAATACAAATAATTGGCAGAAGTCAATAGGCCAAACAATGTTTTTTCATGTTTCCAGCCCAAAACACACCCTTTGAAATCAATATATTTATTATGAATTTACTGCTTGTTCCATGGCTAGCCTGATGCAAAGATTTAGGATTGGGATTTCATAAGGTTTACATGTTGTATCACTTGCCATACAATAAAGTTTAGGCATAATTTCTTAAGCAATCAGAGTAAAAAATCAGAACAGGTAAATCAAGCCTTTAAATATTTAAAACTAAAGCTTATCTGTAAATACTCTAAATAACTAGATTGAGAAGGATTTGCGTTACTACAGAAAGAATGATATCCACAACTAATTCTTTAAAGCTCCTTTGTAATACAGTTTTTCTTTTTATTGTTAGGATAATTTAAGGGGATAAAATAGATATTTATCTATTCAACAAAAGAAATATCAGACTTGATACCACATCCTTTTGTAATACATACTAAATTGCTTCTGCAAATGTTTTCATACAATACTATCAGAAACCAAATTAAGAAAAATTGAATTCTAGATCAATATAAATTGTATTTGCAAGATATGATTTAACTTATTAGAAAAGCAGTTAAAACACTGTTACAGAACAATGATAAATCCAGGAGGACAAAAACCAGTCTCCACTAAATGGGGAATGGCTACATGAGATAGATAAAGATTTGGAAGTTAAAATAATGTATCAATAACTGAACAGGCCTTGGACCTGTCAATGTTTGGGTAGAAGAGCTCTAAGAAAAGCCCATTTGCTGCAGGAAATTTGAGTCACTGACCCTCTGAGACACCACTAGAACAAAGTCACACCCTGGGTTAGGGAGGATGCCATGGAGCTGTGATTTGTCAGCATTCACAGATATTATTGAAAATAACATTGATTTGTGTGCTGGGCTTCTTTTTCTTCAGCAGCCCAGTGTGTTAATTCTGGTTTCCTGCAAAATTTCAAACAGCTAGTTACATTGAAGGCTATATAGAATAAAAGATGTGACTCATTTTATCCTGACATATTGACTTTTTTCTTTCTTGTTTCAAAATTGTTAATTTAAAGTCAAATCAAGTTAGGCAAACTGATCTTATCACTCCTTTAAGAAAACTTTTTCTTACCTTTTCTGCACAAAGAAAAGCAAAGATGTTCTAAAGCTACAGGTTGGGTTTTTTTGTTTTGTTTTTGTTTTTTTTTTTTGTTTTGTTTTTTTGTGNTGTAGTAAAGGATGCAAATGTGCAGCATTAATGCAAAAAGTCCCCCGACTTTAAATTTTGGGTTTTTCTTTTTTTTTTTTTTATAAGAAGAAAATAGATTATTTTAAAACCCCTAGCATTCTCATCATTTGGAATTAGAAGCTAGATAGAGAGATCAAGTGGCCTTCATCAGAGATTTCCCTTACCTGTAAAAGTATATTCAAATTTGATACTTCTTTGGGAAACCACTGTGCATTCTTGGCAGGGATTTTTTAAATATTTTAACAGTTACATATTCCCAAAATTACCATCTACACTGGCAGTGCTCCTGCTGGGGGTAAGACAATGACTTTGGATTGTCCTTTAAGACACTTCAGTCATCCCTGGTGCAGCAGATGTCTGAAATCTGAGAGTCTGTTCTGGTGATCTCAGTGACATCCTGGTAAGGACTCAAGGAAACCTCCCAGATCCAAATACAGGGAAGATAAAGGCTAGCAGTAGGAGGAGAGGAAGGATGCCAGGGTCAGATAGGGAGAGTGATGGAAATGGCAGTCCTGTGTGGAAAGGGCTGTGATTTAAAGGGAGCAGTGGGAGAAGAGTGTGGGCATGCAAGGCTGCTGCTGATGGGACAAAACCTGAGACATGAGCACAGTGAGATGTGATAAAGGTCCCAAAGGGAAAGTCTGAGACTGGAGGCTACAAAGAGCGTGGGGAAGGGGAGAGCAAGGGAGAAAGTGAATGAGAAAGCAGAGCTGGAAAGTGTGTGTGCCTTATGAAACAAGCTTATTGTGTGACCTCGAGGTCAGGAAACCTGCACACACTGAATCAGTTCCTGCAGCTTTAATGAACTCGATACTGGAGGGGAGACCATAAGCACCAAATCTAATCTTAGCCTCTTTGTTTCTGAGCCTGGCACTCTAATCCCATTGGGATATCTGCACCATCATTTAGACAGATCTGCCTTTCTTCCCCTAAGACCTCCTCTCAGAGGTTTACCTCCCTCTTTCCTGGCCTTGAATGATTCATCCTCCCCAGGAATTTTTCTAATTTTTGTCCATAAATCTCCCTGGAGCAGACCTGGCTCCAAGTCAGATGTTCCATCTCACAAGCTTTACACTCATTCTCTTTATTTGTGAAAACACTGCTGGTGCTGGAACAGGCAACACTTGGATAGCCATACAACTCCTGGTGGCTTTATGTTCAACCCAGTCTATTTTTCTGTGGACCAGAAAACTCAAAACACACAAAAATCTATCAAAAAATGACCACTAGCAAGTGCATCCAAATTCTCCTTAAAGGCAACACAAAAATATGTCCTTTAAAGGCAGAAGGAGTAACTATAGTCTACTCAAAGCAATTTCCAGAATTTAAGCATAT
>VZTT01055185.1:0-16920 GCA_013400855.1 Buphagus erythrorhynchus
TGCCGTCAATGGCTCTTAAGCCAATATGACTAGACTAAAACAAAAATCCCACTAAAAGGAAATCATCTTTAGCACTGAGTACTAGAGAAGTCTATTTACATACTAAATCTTATTAATAAACACTCCAGTATAGTGGGAAAACAAATAGATATCAGCCTGAAATATTGAAGTACTGAATGTAATACTGCTTAGCTGGCATGAGCTGTCATAATCAATGGGAATTGTTTACACAGACTCCATTCCTTCAGTTACGCAAACAGAGCCCGTGTAAACACCAGACCAAACACGTCGTGCATGGCCCCAGTCCACGCTGCTCAGAAATGCAAGACACTTCCACTCCCAGTGACAGCATCATCCCATGGACAGAGCTCACAGAGCAGGGATGAGGCAAACACTCATCTGAAATCCCTCACTCAGGACGTACATGGGACATTGGGCAAGTTGCTTTCACTCAGAACAGATTTTTCCCATTTCTCTAAAGCCTGCTTATCTCCCACAGCTCTTTAGGATTTATGGCAGAAAGTTAAAAGATGAGTGTTTTTAACTACTCCTATGGAAAAATCCTACAGGATTCAGTAACTGGGGTGGGGATGGGTTGGATTTTTACCTAGGGTGACAGAAAGAATTTCTGCAATGGAAAGTCAGAGAATGATTCAAAACCTTGCAGAAAGAATACTCACTTTCACTAAATTTGAATAGAGTTGTGAGGAAAAGCTTCAGAGCCCTGCTGACTTCTGTGGATTTTCCTTCTCAAATTCACTATTTCTTCTTAACAGAGAACACTTCTCCCAGTATCATCATCTAGAAGGTTTATTTTTCTCATGTTTCATTGAATACTTTCTTATAATCTCCCTGCTCATTTTTAATATCAAAGTAATGCATATACCCAGTTATTTTAGAAACTTTGCCAGCGTATGACATGATGCTAGTGCTTGTAAAACTAAAGCCAACTTCATTATATTTTACCTCAAGATAGTTATCAGGGGAACACTGTCTGATTCAGAAGAAAGAAAACATGCTTTCTTCATGCATTAGAATGTTATCAGCTTATGATACCTAAATAAACTTTACTAGGATGAAAAAATTTACTATACACTCATAAAATGGACCCATTGCTGAAGCTCCTAATGTTTGTTTGACATTTAACAGCTGATGGGCAAGCATACTAAAAGGAAATTATGTGGTTGAAATGGAGTTTCATAGTTTATAGACAAATTTTAGATAAACATTCAAAGCAGACTCTGGGTTTTGCACATGAAAATGTACCAACTACCCATTTTCCACATCAAACCTATGCAGAATAACATCATCACACTTAAACCACATTAATACTACTAATCTGTTAATTTAGCTCCGTTCTCAGTAACAATGGGAGACATCAGTTTTATCTGCTGTTCACCAAAGCTGCAGAGATCATTAATAGTGGTGGCAGATCTCCAGAGTGGTGGAAGTGGTAGAGTGGTGGAAGTTACCTTTCCAAGTGGAAATGTAAAAGCATGACTGGGAGACAGGAAGGGTCAGAAGGGCTGTGTATTTCTCAAGGATGAGTTTCCATGACACTGGCATAACACTCCATATCAAAATCAACCCAACAAAGTTCAGTTGATAATTTCAGAAAAGATAAGAATCTGGAGAGTTTTAAACCTGCTGTAATATCCAGCTTGAGTTTCTAAGTCCATGACCAAAGCAAAGCCATTTTGCTGGGCTTTCCTAAACAGAAACTCAGGTGGGAACAGACAACTCTATCCACAAACCACAGCAGGTCTGAAGGGAGGCTGCAAATGCTACAAGCAAACATGTTAACCATCATCTCACTGGATTCCACCATCCTTTCCCTACCCTCCCACTTTAAAGAGCTTTTTCATAATTTATTGTCTGGAAGGCAAAATAGTTAATGCTAATGTATTCAGGAATAGTATGCAGGAGGTTCCTGGGTTCAGCAATCCATTTCTTGCCTTATCTGACAAAAGCATTTTGTCTGTTTAATAACAAAAAAATCCACATTTNCTCTGGGAGAAGGCATTTGTTTTAATTAGGAAGCTGTTGATTAATTTAACCCTGTGTAAGCACCATATTTAGCTACCATTAAACTGAAAAATACCTGAAGTAATTAACGTGGCATCTTTTGAGAACTTTCTTCTAAAAGCTTTTAAGAATTTGTTTTCATTGTTCTCTGTCACGACAACAGAAATGCATACTTTCTTCTTCAAACAAATAGAATATCAGAGCAGTTACCTTGAATTAGAAAAGTGTTTCCATCTCCTTTCTGGGATGCATCAAAATCTGCTTGAATTACTCTTTAGAGAATCTGATGTGGATCAACACACAGCATAACTCCTGAGGATTCAAGAAGTTCATTGCATCTAGGCTTGTCTGTTTATAAGACTGGCAGGGCATTTAAAATTGCATCCTCACCTCATGCACTTGTCATTTCATTTTGGAAAATCAAATTTTTTCCATTCATGAATTACATAAATTTCATGAAAGATTTCTCAGAGTGTTAGCTGACTTGCTGTTAAACAAAGAATCCTCTGGTTTCTTAAGAGTACTTAATGATGTGCAATGGCTAAGAAATACATGCATCAATAAAACTTTTAAATTGTCATTATATTAGTGACTGTATCTCTTGAGGATGCAACTATGAACAGCATCATTGTTTTCATATGTACAAGAAGTTGCATTTCAGCTGGCTGCTACATACAACCAACTAAACCCAAGGTCCATCACTTTTACTCTGAATAATTCCTTACTTCCCAAGGAGTCAATTAAGCCAATGGAACCATTCATAGAGCAAGAATACTGGAATTCAGCCTCTAAATCAGTCTGCTAACAGATTAAACTGTGCTTACTTAAGAAATGGTTAGAAAACAATTCCAAGTTATAGTCTAAATAGATGAAAAGCTTCATGGCCATCCAGAAATCTTGAACTGTTTCAGGGAGTCAGGGAAAGTTGAGAGCTAGTTTTGCTCTAGTTTTTAAGGACAGCTTTGGGCTATGTTGTGGATGCATTACATAAAAAATGGAGTGCTTCCCCCTATCTTTCCCTAAATAAAGCTTTATTAGTTGTAGTAGAAATTCTTCATTTAACAAGGACTTTAGTCTTGCAGAAATTAGAAGCACTGTACCTTCAGCTTCTAATTCATTACATATTATTTGTTGCCTAAAAGGAAGCCTTCATTTGAAGAATATAGTTTTAATTTGAAAAAAAAGAAAGAAAGAAAGAAAGAAAGAAAGACCTTTCTAGTACTTATTTAGAATAATAACTAACAAAAAACGTCTTTGAGAGCAGATCTGTTCTGGAAACAGCTTGGCACTAGCGTAGCAGTAAGAGAAGGTGAGAGGAATGTGAACCAAACTACAGGTGGTAAGAGAAAAACCACTTAATGCTGAACATGTAAAATGGGTCCACAAAGGCCTTTGAGAACCATGCACTGCAGAATTAAGGGGCCTCAGCGTTTCCCATTGAGATGTCTCAAATTTCCCTGCTGTAAGAACTTGCCATGACATAACATGACCAGACCCTAATATCACTGCACATGATGCTGAGTACCTGTCACGCTCTAGACTTCACAGGAGAAACAATGGCACTGGAAAACTATACTCAGGGCTAATCTTAAGCTTAACTATCATGAGTTACAAGACCTGAAGTGGTTCTTCAGTTTCCTTTCCAGGGCAGTACCATTCCCCAAAGGCTTCTGGCATTGCATGGGAAAGGGTGTGAGGGCCTTTCTGGCCAGTGTTCAGCACTGCCGGGAGGGACAGCAGGACACCTGCAGATCCTGGAATGGGAGGCACCAGGGAGGTGCACAACCCACCTGGGAGCAAATCAGTTAGCTGACTCAAAGGTGAAGGAAGATTCTAAGCATTTTCATGCAAGGTAAAAGCCTTCAGAGAGAAAAGAGAGCTGTGACAAAGAACACATGTACACATATGTAGCTAGATATACATGCATCTGTTCTGAGGAAGTCTCAAAAAAAACTACTTAGAAAAGTTGCAACATTTAGGACCTAGAGATCACTGCCCAATCTCAAAACATCTCATGGACAATAAGCATCTATCACCACACTGTCAGCTCAGAAACACTATGGATTATGTGGTTGTGGGCCACCAGGTCAGCAGTTCCATAGGAACAGCTGAGAAACTTGGATCAAGCTGCCTTCCCTGTATTAAAACATTGCAGTAACAGGCTGGTTTTCTTTGCAGGTATCACACAGCTGAAAACAAAGCCACATCCTTCAATGTTACCTCCAGCCTTGTGTGAAGGATAGCTGTGCTGCATGAGAAGCACATCAGAAACTGTACTGGAGTCACTATTCAACCTAATGATCCTTTGAGACATCAAGTTATGCCAGTGGGAAGGAAAGGTTTGTAATGGAGAGATTCAAGGCTGATGGTCTGGACAAAGGTCAACAATACAGAAGTCTTGCCAGAGAATGAAATACTTTCCCATCTTCCTTCCCTCCCTCTTTATCATTAGCCTTTTGTATGGGTAGCTTATCACTGTGCCTTTTTACATAAATATAATTACCAAGTTAAATCAAAACAGGATGGTTGTGGGAATCTGTGGAATCCTTGTAAATGCAGTATGACAGCTTACATTTTATGACATAAACTAATTAAAACATGCTTATTCTGTTTCCAGAACTGCATCTGAACTCAGTGAAATAGAATTTTTCATGGATTTCAATGGGGAGTGAATGGAAAACAATCTATCACATGGCCACCCTAGAGAAACTTTGTGCATCCACCAACAGTTTTGCTCACTCATGAGAAACCTCTACAAGTCAGCAGTAGATGATTGATCTGACAAAAGTGGGAAATATCAGAGACTCAAGACATGCTGCATTTTCACAGGAAAGTTGACCCACCCAGCCAGGTGAGATCCTTCAAGAAAAGCCCATCAAAACTGAAACAGCCATTCTAAATCTTCTGATTTAGAAGATTTTTGTGACTAGGATGCAATTGCTCCTCAACTCTTGCTTCTGTACTCTAGAGCTCGCTGAAGAGCTTCCCAAGAGAACATCACTTTAAGGATCCAAAACATGACCTTTTTTATACATGGCAAACTAAAAGCATGAAAGACCAGAAAATCATCATTATAATCTTTAATTAGTCCTGCTTTTCAAAAACCTGATTTGTATCTCATATCATATTTAGGCAATAATTTGTTGGCCACAGACGTTGCTCCAAAACTGGAAGCAGGAGATATTTTTATTAGGGATTTTTTAATAAGGAAGGAGAAGACTCATATTTAAAACACAGTCAAGTATAAAAAAAAATTATAAAAGTGTATTTTTAATAAACAATATAAATGTAGTACTATTACCAGGCAAGGTAGTAATTTTTTGTTGTTTCCTAATGCTGTAACCCTCTGGTAAAGATCCCAATTTTGTACACAATCTGTTTCAGTTTCTTCATATGGTTTAAATATAAAGCAAAAGGTCAAAACACAACCTGAAATATTTAAAGTGGTCAATGACAGTCATACTGTCAATGAATTATCTCAAGTTTACTGTTAAATATGGATAGCCTTTGAGGTAACCTCCAGTACATGTCACAGTTCTCTAATGAGTTATTAAGTTATTAAGCTATGAAATATTTCTGAATTTTAAGCAAGACTAAGGAGTAAAACCCAAGTAAAACAAATTAAAAGGATAATAATTATGCAACATCTTGAGATGTACCAGTCACACTATGCATATATAAAAAAATACATTAATAAACTGAACATATTAATAAAAAGCTAAGACTGGCCCTTCAAGACCTCAACACTAATTGGAAAGGATTTAGACAGCACATCTTGAATAACTTCCATTAACAGTTTTGGTAAGTCACTGTTCAACTATCTAAAACTGGAATAATTTAAACTGCACAGTTCATCTACTGTATTATCATTTGTGAAAGATCAGTGAAACATCATTAGACAGTTTGAGTAATGAAGCAATTGTCTAATTGCCCCGACTTGAATCTTATTTCTGATGAACTTAAATGATTAACCATGAACTGGTTTCTACATTTGAAGCCCCACAGTTCAATTAAAGGCCAATGATTATCATCATCCCTGAGATAATTTACTTTGAACTCTGACGAATTCTTTCAAAGAGGGTGACACTTCAGCAGATTTCATTTTGAACAAAGAGGCAAGCTTCAGACCCCAGAGGCAGCTGCTATGCCACTGTACCTAGAAGGGTAAGAAACCCATGCAACCCCTCAGCAACTCTGTGGTCTGCTGTGGTACCATCCTGCAGAACTAAGAGAGATTATTGCAGCAGGAACAACTACCAGCCCTCCCATTTGGCAGCCAACAAGCTGCTCCTGGGTCTTTCAGGTGATAATCACTTATCCAAAGTGTGAGCACATACAGGCACACTGAGAGCCCATGCACAACTGCCATTAACAGAAGAATTAATGCAGGCAGAATTCCTGCTGAGCTGGGAGATACAGACCTGGCACACACCCTGGCAGTAATGCCCAGGGGTGTCTCACATTGGGATTTACCCAAATACATCAGGAATGGGCCCAAGCCATGGTTACAGTTACCTTGAAGGCTGTGACATCCCCTCATTTAACTGGTCCCAGCCTGTAATTCACCATCTAGATGAATTTCTGTATTCTCCAAAATATCATTCCCTCAAATACGATTTTGGAAATGAGAATCTACCAGGTCCAGCTGCTTGGTTGCTTCTTTAGCTACCAGAACTTAACCCACTCATACAAAATATCCAGACCAGGAGCTGACACAGTTGGCAACATCTGAGTCACATCATTCTCCTGATAAACTTCTGAGTGCTAACTTCAAAGGTGTGACACCTTCTTTATATCTGGTAAGAGACAACAGTCTCAGAAGGACTGTGAATATCTGAGAACACCTGTTTCAGAAGTAGTAGTAGTTTCAGAAGGTGCAGGTAAGGACAACACTGTCACAAGGACATGGAGAGAGACAGGACAGAGTGTCTCCCAGTGAGCATTTGGTAGAAAGGAAGTTCCCACAAGTGGGAGAGTTTGGGTGGTAGAGAACAGCACCTTGTGGTGATGGCTCTTCATAGGGTCAGGAGTTTATCCATAGGGCATATTCAGACTTTTTTTTGTTGTTGATAAGCCAGCAGTTCTGTCATGCTAATAGCAGAATTCTCCCTTGATTTAATGAAATCTACATTAGGGTGCAGTATCATTGCAATTCAGAACTTGCCTTTAACCCCACTGCAACAAAAAGTGTATTACAAATCTGCTACAGGAATCACTTCATCCAGCATAGATATGCAGAAGTCTCAAGGGTGGAAAGTGGCAGCTGTTCAACACATTCACTCACAGTAACATTATTCACCATCAGTATTTGTTTTGCTATTGTTACAGTTATGTTTGCAGTGAAAGTGCCTGAAATATTTGTTTTATTTTCAGAAACTATCCCATAATAGCATTTTTTCCTGCAAATAATGCTTTCTGAACTGTAGATTAATGAGTAAAACAAGTGGTTAAAGGTATCTTTTAAATATCATTCCTTTCTCATTTTATAGCTAAATAGCCATGTGTCTCTCTTTAACATGTGATTTGCAATGTAATACTCCATGAGCTTCCATATCTGCCTTGTATAATAGTTTCAAATAAAATTTGGCTCTCTGTATATCTCAACCTTGGGAACAGGACTGTTAAAATCCTAGAGGCCAAATACCAATATCCCTATAGGATTCTCATGCACATCTGCATTTCTGGAAAGATGATATTTTTAAGGGGAAAGCTTTCAATTAAACATTCCTCCAGAAACCATAGTTTTGCCCAGCTCTTTCTTGTTGCTCACTTGGTAATGGACACACCACAGGGTATAACTTGCCATACAACTATTTCATCAGGTAGGAGTCCTAAGAATACATATTTGTAATAAGCTTTATTTTTGTTTAATTCCCCTTTAGATTTCTGGGGGTACAGCTGCCCTGAGAGAAGTTTGTGTTACAGCAAGAGGACTGGAGGAACTCTCTCGTGTCCCCACTCCAGACTGTCATTTGCAGGCAGAGAGTCACAAGCAACCCACTGGAACTGTGAATGAAGCTGCAAATGCCAGAATTTGGTCACTCTTTTACGTTTTTGCTTTCAGCCAAAGCACCTGAGGCACTGGGATGCAGACACTGAAGAATCAGATAGAAGTGTGTTCCCATTTTAACCTCTTGTTTATAGTTCATTACCCAAAGTTACTTGAAAGCTGCACACTTGAGAAGGAAATTTCTCCATTTTGGTTTTGGCTAGGTAATCTTCTGCATGCTTGAGGGGTTTGTTTGTGGTGTTTTTGTATTTGAAGTAATGCAGCTCAGCTATTTGAACAAGCAAAATGTTAAATACACATATTTCCCTTATGTATACTATGATTTTTTTTTAGTTGATTTTTTTAAAGCTGGAATGACAAAGGGTTAACAGCTGAAATCCAGAATGAAAACTGAGAATTCTTACCAAGAATAAGGGACTGTGCTTGTCTTGGAGAGAAAATATTCTGGTTTCAACATGACACATGAGCCCAAGCAAACTGAGCACTGACCACATGCAGTAGATTTTTTTGTTTGTGTTTTTGCTGAACTAAGAAAGGATGCACCCAAGGGAGAGATTAACAAACTGAGGCTACTCAGTTCACAATGTTTGTTGTCCAAGTCACAGAGCAACAAAGAAAAAATGCCACAAAGCCCAAATATTCTAAAACCCTATTGATTTTAACTTATTTCTTGCTTCTAAAGTCTAGAAAAAGATAAGCTGTGAGGCTGAAAGACCAGGAATACTGAAAGTGCAGCTACAGATGTCTGTGCCTATTACCAAACACCAACCTTCCCCAGCATTTATTTTTTTCTTCTTCTTTTTGTAAAAAAAAAAAAAAAACAAACTAGGAAGAGCATTACCTTAGAAAAGTAAANAAAAAAAAACAAAAAAAACCAAACCAAAACAAAACAAAACAAAAAAAACTAGGAAGAGCATTACCTTAGAAAAGTAAACACTCTCAAACTTGACGTGCTTGGTTTTCTTACCCTACCAGCTTCACAGAAACTATCTTTTTGAATAGGTCCTAAATTAGTGTTTGGGGTTTATTTGTTTGTCCCCAAGATCAAGATTACTGTCTGTGGTTTTGTGATGTCAATAATTAGCACAATAAATAATTGCTCTGCTCCAGTGAGATGTTATGCTAGCACATATTACTGAGTCCTACACTGGACACAAAAAACCAACAAAACCAAAACCAACTGAAGGGTGGGATCTCCAAAGGCATCCAGCACTGGCCGAATTTTACACCCATAGAAGTCAGAGGTAATTTAAAGCAAAAATAAAATACCCCAAACCCAAACAATCAGAACATTGGCTTGTACCATGCCATAGTGATGCAGTATTAGGCTGAAAAAACCCCCAAGCAATCAAGGTTCCAGTGTTGGCATTCACTTATAGAAGTCATTTGGAATGAGATACCAGGGGGAGATAAGCAGGTACTGATCACTGGGGGCACACTGCACAGCTCCAGGGGTCACCTCCATAACAGTATTGAGGACAGCATTGTTTTTGCTCTCCTAGTGTGAGAGCACTCTGGAGAGATCACAGAATAGCTGAAATGTTCTTGTGACATGAAACTGGGGCCTGGAATCTTTAAATATTTAGAGTGTCTCCCTGGAGTATTTAACCCTTCTGATTGCATGTATTGAAGATGGCTGAAGCAGTGTGCTCCAGAATTAGGAAAAATTACTTCTGTCTCATTCTAATGTGTGAGTAGAAGGAAAGTTCACATGAAAGACCTGTGGCATCACACATAAGGCTATGTCGGGCCACAAGGTCATGACTGCATCTCCTCTATAACCCCAATATATTTAAGAAAAAGATCGCTACAGAAATCTGCAAAACCTAGCTCTGAACACTTTGTTACACCTAGAAAAACACTTCACTATAAAAAATGCTTCACTGAAAGCATTTCAGTGCTTCAGACCTCTGCAAAGCACATAGGCCTTTTTACTTGAGTAATGCTTGAGAACTGTAAAGAAAAGTCTTCTATGCAAAAGAGTCCAGTCAACTCTGTTTGCAATTCTCCCAGGCATGGGGATTAAATGAAATGCAGATCTGTAAATTCAAGATCATTACAATGCCACAAAGTCTAAGGCACTCAAATCACCTTCAGATGTTGCTGCTGTTAAAATTAACAATAACAGGAGCACAGTTGCTAATGTTAGGACAGCAGACTCAGAAGGCCAGTCTATGAAAAAGATTTGCCACTACAACAGTGTAACTATTCTGGCATGAATTTCTACTGGAGTTGCAACTTACCAGCTGGAAAAAAAGCTTTTATTGTTAGAGGTTATACCCTCCCCAAGCAAAATAGAATATACTGGCCAAAGCTTTTTTTTTCCTGGTATAACCATGTCTATACTAGGGCTTTTGCCAATACACACGTACAGCCAAAAATCACACCTCCAACTGACATTACTATACTGGCAAGTGTTTCTAGCACTGGCCTTGAAGCAGTTACTTGTTCAATCATTGCTTTCCACATTCATCCCTTACCCTAAAAATACTTTATTTCTTTACAGGTAAAAAGCTGTGAAAAAAACAATCTTAAGTCTTATTCATCCGTTTCTTATGTAAGGAAAGGATCTTTCTTTTGCCTTCGCAGAGGTTGAATTCCTCCTTCCCTTACAAAAGCAGAATAAACATGGGGGCATTGGTGGGGGGGTGGATAGCATGAATCTTTAACCCCACAGCAGAACAAACAAACAAAAGTTCAGGTCAGCCCTTGCTCATCTTGCAAGAGGGGCAGAGAGACAGAGAAAGAACAGAATTCTCAATCCTAATGGCTGCTTGCTGCCATTCTCTACATACCAAAGTGAACACAGTCCCTCAGCTTTGAAAGTGCTATTTCTGTTCCTATTGCTGTGCCTGCTGAAGCAGATTCTTCCAAAAGCAAAAAGTCAAACAATCGTCACTCAGAGAGCTCACACAGAAAGCAATACTTTAAAAGGGGCATAATTAGTACAAAACCAGAGGGTGAGGGGACACAAAAAGGAGAAAAGAAATGCCATTTCAGAAAACATCAGGCTACCCTCCATGAGAAGAGAATTTTCCTGTGACTTGTTTTGGTCTGAAATTATAAAAACAACTATATATTTCGAAGCACATTTGTTTTCAATAGTTGCAATATTTTTTTGCAAAAAAAAAAATTATCAAAACAACGTCTTTAAACATTGTATGGGAAAATAGAGCTTAAAGTGTTTCATTTTACTTCTAAGGCAGCAGTATAATATTTTCTTAATATCCTTCACCTCTCCAAGCCATTTCCTGTGGTTTGTCCTAAAATTTACCCTTGTCAGCCTAAATGGAAGTGTCAACTACGCGTGAAGAGTCAACTTGCTCTTGGACTGAAAACAACTGTACCCTTTTAAAATGCCATGGCTGCAGCATCACTAGAGAAGGCAAAACCAGTATGTTTTTAGAGACAGAACTTGCTTCTCCTTCTTCAGGTTGGTATTTTTTCTGAGCTAAGCATCAGAGAAGTCTATTTGGGAAACACCACATTATTTCTGCTTGTGCTGCTTCTGTTCTGCCCATGTTCAAACAATTGAGACTTGAAGATGTACAGTGGATTTGGCTTGATATTAAATTAAATAAAATTTTCCTTGGAAGCTGTCTAGCAGAGCCTGTAGAAAGTAGTTGTAACTGCACCTGGAATACTCTTAAATTTTAGGGAAATTTCCATGTCATACACTGGTTTAAAGCACTACTGGTACATGTAACGTGCAGAACTCAGAGGCAGATACAGATTCCAAGGTGTTGAGACATCCACACTCAGGGTTTTGGTTTGAGCTCCTCCACAGTTCCACAGTAAAATATTTCTTTACTTCTGAGCCTGCAATGATACTTTACAAGTACTGAGCTCTGCTATAACTCTTCACAGGTCAGAAAATCCTGAACCTTTCATTGTGCAAGTAACTCCCAAGATTACCAGAGGACAGCAAGCCCCGTGGCCAGCCCATCTGACGCAAGGAGAGTGACATGTTTAGAGTATCAACACCTCCAACCCAGCTTGGTGCTGCCAGGAGCTTTTTCCTGTTTGGATTCAGATGTAAAGACACCTGGGATCACACGCAAATGATCTCTTTCGATTTCATCCACGGTGACGTGGGTGAGGGTGGTTTGACAGCACGCCGAGGATGCAGCACACGCAGCCCCACTCCTTGGGGCTACTCAGGTTCCCTGTGCTGCTGCCTTGGCCCTGGGCTTCTCTCAAGTAGCTGCTGCCAGATGCACTGAACTGCACACAGAAGAACAATATGCAATAAACAGACATCATTAGAGAAATGTTATTTTTCTTATTACAGAAAAGTTGGGAACTTTCACAATATCTTGAAACACTGCTCAGAAATTACCTCTTCAGCTTGGCATCCGTTCCTCTTTAGGAACAAAACAACCCCAGCAATTACAGGAAAAAGCCAAACTGACATAACTAAACCAAGAAAGTCTTTTATCTATTCATCTCACAAGGTTTTGTTTGTTTTTTTTTTTAAAAACTACTTCTTAGAGGCTCAAAAAAAAAAGCACTAGGTGCTCTTTACACACAGAACATTTATGACCTTGCTCAACTTCTTCAATATATTTCTTACTAATGCTTGCTGTATTAATGGACTCAGCCCAAGAACTAGTAATGTTGAGCTTTTTAATTGCTTTACACAATTAAATGCTAATGTTTCCATCATTAATAAGAACACTGAATATCGTTCTTTGGAGCACAATGTAAGCAATGTATTAAAAACAAATGCTTCACCAGGTTCCTATCTTTCACTTTTTATAAGTAGTTCAGAAAAAGAAGCCTAAAAATAAATAACATTTACTGTCACTGGAGAAAGTGCTGCAGTAAAAAGCAGAAAACAACTGGGAGACACAATTATAACCTCCACCCCTTACAGCCTTCACAGAGCCTTTGCTGTTGCTGTCTATGTAAGCAGAGCAGAGCTGTCTGCTTCAGGGTTAGAGTTTTCTTGGAAATGTTTACTATAATGAGAGAATTTTCTGTTCTTTTCTTTTAATCACAACACTGTCCAGTTCTGAGACCTGAATTGATAAAAAAAAACCCACAAAAACAAAACAAAACAAAACAAAACAAAAAAACCCAGATGACATTTCAAGGAATTTAATAATCAGATGCCTCATTGCACAGCCTGAGAGTGTGTTTCACATTATATTAAAATTATTGACATCCAGTCATGTTATGGCAAAAAGAGCTGACACCATGCTTGGTTACAGCTGTTGCCACAACAGTAGTTATTTGGCAAATGATATGAATGAGGACAAAGTGCTGTTGTGAGCTTGCACCAAGCTTTTACACATCATGTCTCCAGTTCATAAAGAGGAAGGAAAAAAAGAAATGCCACCCTTTTTCGGAGCAACCACATTGTGATTCTAAGTGAACATGTTTGTGAAAAGACGTCAAAACCATCTCCAAATGACAGGCTATGAAAACCACAGAAGGGGATGGAGTGGGAGCCCAAGACTCCTGCAAGAAATGCAACTCAAAATTTGGGTAAATAAGATACGGTAAGCCAGAAAAAAAGGACAAAGAGATCTTGGAAAGCAAACTTGCTCTTTCTCCTACCAGGAGCAGCGAATCTCAGCTGCAACTTTCTGGAAAGTACCATGAATGGGTCACACTCTGGAGAAGGCCACTTGTGTTCCCAAAGGAGTGTTTGTCACAGGTTGTTCCCTCTTGAAATTCAGGTTTTCGTGAGCGTGCTGAGGACACACACACCTCCATGTCTACTTTCTTTGTGAGTCCATCCACATTACAGAGAAAAGGGATGTACATTTCACTAAAACACTTGCATCTCATGGCTCTGTCCCTCCATCAAGGAGCTGGAGAGCCTGCCTTACCAAAGAAATTGTTTCCCAATAAAATAATCAACAACAATGTTGGAGCTCTGTTCCTTGAAAGGAGGTTTTTCTCTGTGCCCCAGTGAGCCAGCAGAGGAAGAATCAGCTGCTACACATTAAGGGAAAAGTAACACATTTAAAACAAAACAAAAAAACAAAAGGAAAGGAAAAATAATTTTCATCCAGTATTTAATTGCAAAAACATGGTGGAAGAGAAAGAAGAATCAAGAGAAACTCCAGGCCCTCTTGCATCTAAATCAGCCATTTTGCACTTAAAACAGAAATGCTTCAATGCTTGGTTGGTGCAGAGATGTGTCTGGAATCTTTTAAATTAATTTACTGACCCTGATGTTTTTTCCCCTAATACAGTGTTACCCTAAACCCCTCCTCTCATCTAGTCGAGCTCTAAACATGACCTAGAATTCATTTTGATGTCCATGACATTGAGACCGATTCTTTGTATTGATCCAAAATGAAAAATTCAGATGAGAGAAAACAGCCAAACAGTTGACCTGTGTGAGTATTGACTGTTTCTATGTGAAAAGTTGTCTCTTACCAGAAAACTTGAACCACCACGTAGTATTGAAGATGCAAAAGTGATTTCATCTGGTAAGAACAAGATATCAAGTGTTTGCTTTTGCCAAAGGCTGATTTTAACAGTAGCCACTGGAACATAAAATGTATAAACTTACTATGTGACAAACAATTTATAGAAAAAGCAGGACTACATAATTTTTTAACTTTCTCATAACACTAGTTATTAGCACACCAGATACATGCAGCATAATTATAGCACTTGTTTACTTTTACAATATGGGAAGACACTAGAAAATATTTAAAATAATTTTTCCCTTCCTTCTTCTTTATTCTCCACTTATTATTTAAATATGCTTCTGCGGTGAGGAATCGCACTAAACACACATGAAAACTGCAAAGTGAAACTGAGTATAAACAGAAAGTGACTGATCTCATTTCACTGAGCAAGAGGGTTGAAGGCCAGAAAAGAAATAAATTGCTTAGGGGGTGGGATGTTAAGCAAATATTTATACAATTTTCCAGTTTTTATCAAACATAAAATATAATCTAATAATCATCTAAGGAATGTTTTGAGAACATTTTCCCTTAAGTATTACTCAACATTTAGACATGGATGATCAAAAAGTTGAGACTCACTCCCACCAAGCATACAACAGTATTTATCTCAAGCTCTCTCTAGTAGGAAAGATTATAAGGATTAAGTTTCAAGCTTGTGCAATTGTCTTTAGACAAACACAACAATATGCAATAAACTAGTATTCCCCAGAAGACTTGATGAAAAAAAAAACAAAAACCACGCTAATGACAATTAAGACTGAAAGAAAAGAAGAGCCAAATAACTAACAATGTGGGACAAAGGGGCCCCCTTGAAAGATGCATTAGCATGGAAGCCATCAAATCAGGGGGTGGTGGCTTTCCATGTGGGAATGCATTCTCTGGGGCCACTTCTTGGCATCCTCCTCACAAAGCAGTTCATTCCTTTAAATGATGATACATATTCTCAGGGTTTGGATCAAAGAAAGCAGGGTACAGTGGTCTCATGCTGAAGTCAGTCTCAGAACTCAATAGTTTAGGGCCAAGTTTAAGAGACCTCCCAACCAATTTCTATTATCCAGCTCAGTCACAATTATATTTTCCTATTAAACCTGTATTTAACTGGGTCAGTGGAGCAAGAGGACAAAACATGTACTCTAAGCTAGTCTCTGCATGTATAAAACAGCTCTTCTCTGGTATCTTGAGCACCTGCTCCTCCCCGAGATTCAGAGAACATGCACTTGGGCACAGAGTTTTCACTGATTTCAAAGAACAGAATTGTAAGCATACAAAAATTGATGCCTGAAAAAAATCCATGGGTTCATTCCACATTCCCTGCTCCACCTGTGTTGTCCATTTACAGTGAGCATCTCTGAGACAAGATCCCTATTTCCTTAGCTGACTGCTAAGAATGTCGAGCACTTCTAATAATGTTTGTGTAGTTTCTTCCAAAACAATACTACACATGATACATGCAAAACATCAAATTTGAATGTAATTCCATCTTACTCCAAAGAGGACACTGGGAATTTACTAAGAAAAAAACTCCTTGTGAGCAATCTGTGCATGAAGAATTATAAATGGTCATCTCATTTGATCACTTAGATTCCTCAAATAGGAAGCATCTGATGGAACTGGCATGTGGGAGCTTGATTCTCTCCGTCCTTGCTAGTAGAGCTTTATTCAACTAATTATTCAACTATCCAAAGATGGTAATGAAAACATGACCAACCAAGTGCACCAGCACAAGAGATGTTCTATAAAGAACACTCTTCATGAAAATTATGCTCTACAGCATCATTACGAGATACCACATCCAGATCTCATTCTACTCCAGCTTTCAACATGTGCCTGCTACACAAACTATCTAACAACCTTTCTTCTAACCTTACAGCTAAGACCACTATCATTTCAGTGAATATTTCAACAAAATGCAATTGAAATCCATGTTTTTATTTTCTTTTTAATCGGGAGCTGTGAGATAAAATACTGGCAGTTCAAAGGCTCACTAGTATGTTTTTGGTACACCAGATAGAATTTTTGTGTATTCCCAGAGTATCTCCATGGCTTCACCCATCTATGTTCTGTAACAAACTATATTTCTTTTTTTTTTTTCCTCCACAGAAAAGAGGTGATGGTGACAAAGGTAATTTTGGCTAGAAGAAGTGACTGTCTACCTTCATCCCTGAGCCTACACGTCTCTCCTCCACACCTCCTTTGACAAATAAACAGCAGTGCTGTGACAGTAAGTCATAAAATGTTGCATTTGTTAGGATCTGCTTCTGCTTTGAGGAACCCTAAAGTACTTAACAGATGTTTGTAAAGTCCTGATTGATTGCAGGTTGACAGCAGCCAAAAATAATATATCACAGTCCACAGCAAACTATAGGAACATCATTTCTGACAGAAGCAATAAGGAGAGATTGAGAAGGAAGAAGTTGCCTGGGCTAGCACATAAAATTTAACATTACTGCTCTC
>VZTT01055186.1:13775-31021 GCA_013400855.1 Buphagus erythrorhynchus
GAGGACTGATCCCCATGGGATGGACCCACACTGCAGCAGTGTGGGGAGGACTGATCCCCATGGGATGGACTCACTGCAGCAGGTCACAGGGAGCTGTTGCTCATGAGATGAGCTCACATTGCACAGGTTCACAGAGAACTGTCTCCCATGGGATGAACCCCACGGTGCAGCAAGGGAACGATTCCTCTCCCTGAGCAGCAGGAGAAGCCACAGGTGATGAACTGAGCATAACCCCCATTCCCTGTCCCCTTGCACTGCTGGGGAGGGGGGTAGAGCTGAGAAGGGGGGTGCGGGGAAGGTGTTTGTAAGGGCTTATTTTACTTGTCATTATCCTGCTCTGATTTTGTTAGCAATAAATTCACTTTAGGTCTTCAAGTTGAGCCTCTTTTGCCCTTTATGGTATTTGATGAATGATCTCTCCCAGTCCTTATCTCAATTCATGAACCCTTTGTTAAATTTCTTTAGCCACAGAGAGGGGTGAGTGAGCAGCTTTGGTGAGTCCCTGGCATCTGAGTAGAGTCAACCCAGGACAATGTGGCCTGAGCTCATATCATGAAACCATTGCTAAAACCATCTCAGTCTTGCCTTTTGGTTTTTAACATTCATCTAGTCTCTTCTGGTAAGGTCTTTGGGGACCATGGAGTGCCAATTCCTAGGAGCAAGCTCAGGAAATGAATTAGAGGGCAGGAAAGTCCAAGGCATTATTTATAGTTTGTTTAACCTTATTCCTCTGCTTTATTGATAAGAGACTTTATCCAAGCTTCAGATTAAAACCCAGACTCCCTAGACATAAATAAATGTTGTGCTTTTTTTGATTTTTTTTTTTTTCTGCCTAAGAGCAGCATAAGGCAGTCAAATATTGTGCTCTGTTTTGACCTGCTGTCTGATCCTTAGCTTGCTTTAAAAGTGATGCAACTGCAATTGCTCCTACACTGGCCCTGCTTCCCTACCTTTGAGCAAGGAGCAGCAGGACAATGGTTCAGTTCCTGCTCTTCTTTGCTCTTTTTGGTGAGACCTATCACCTGCTTATGAATCTCTACCTGTTAATGTCAGACCATCACTGAACAGCTATTTAGGCTGTGGTTGTGCTCCTTTGAAGGCTGGTATCAGTCCCTTTCAAATATTCTGCCTCTAGGGCAAGCTACCAACAAGACTTAAGAACCTGCTGGTCACTTAGTAGCTACAACCAACCTCAGAAACACTCATATCCCACAGTTCAGGTTTTGCTCTCAATACTAGAACTTGTGTTTAAGCTGTGTCCATCTATTCGTGTCTCCTGTGTCACAGGTGGCCTCCACCACCACAGTGCAGTTTGATCTGGATTTTAGCATCCTCCTCCAAAAGACAAGTGCTGAGTCATTCCTGGACTGTCCAAGAGCTCTCTGCACCTTCCAATCTCAAGCTTTGCTGAGCCTCTCCTTCCTATGGTACTTCTGAGACAATGGCAGAGGCTTCCTTTCTGCTTATATCTATACAGTGTATCTTCTAGAATAATTTCTGACTCAATTATTGTCCTCCTTATAGCAATCTGGCATGTTCTCAGCCGATGCTGCCCTCCTTACACTGCCCTGCAAGGTCTTGTGGGAGCTATAGGTGCTAATTACACATCAAGGACAGCACACACCTTCAACAGCATGTTAAATAATCCAAACCAACAAAAACCCTCCAATAAAACTGTTGTCAAGTGCTCCTGAAAACAGGAGCATTTATCTCTTTGCTCTGTGCTGGTTGTCAGCTCATAAATGTGTACCAGGTCAGCTCAGGCTGCTGTGCTGCAGGAGCACTGTATTTATCCTAGCCACTGACCAGCAGTGCTATGTGCATCTCCTTTTGCTGGTGTGCTGCTGCCCAGCAGGAGAGTCAGGCTGGTTCTTCTAGAAAATGGGAAGCAAATCAGACACCAGCTGGCAAAGAGGGAGGAGAGAAAACATATGGAATACCATCTTAGCCTGTGGGATGACAGTAGGAAAGGAAAGAATTTAAGTGAGATGCTGGAATGACAGTGGGGAAGCTTGGGGGAAGGCAGAAAACTAGCAAGATTTGGAAAAAGAGGGAATGGGAAAGGTGTTTGGGGAAGACAGGAAGGCAAAAGAAATATATAGGATATATTAGGACTTATTGCATAATTAGAGAATAGAGAAATGGCAAACGGGACAAAATTACAGATTAAAGACAAACGTTAGAATGTGGAAAAAGAAAAAAAATTGAGAAATAGGGAAAATTACTAAGAGAGGCTAGAATTACTTTCTTTAGTCATGGGTCAGTCTATTGTTTTCCTGTTGTCCTGTTGATGTCGTAATTTGTTCTTAGACCTAGTGTCTCTTATTGCAGTAACAATGGTTAGATTTGGAAAGTATTAATTTGGCAAGAATTTAATAAGCTGTTAACTAACTGCATCAGACAAGATTGATGATGAACAGCTTTCTCCAGAACAATAGTTCTTTTGAAATCTAATGTTGCATGGAACTTTCTGTGATGGGAGCATGGGAATGTCTAATGTTTCTCTTTTACAGTGTTGAAATATTTATATCGATTTGACTTGACTTACTTAGTAAAGATAATATAGTCTCTAACATTTTAATACAAGACTTTAAGTGAATTAAGCTAGAATGCTGCATATTGAAATGAAATATTGAAGTGAAAGGTTTTATTAATTATTTGAATTCTTCTGAGATGTTTATTTGTCTTCAGTTTTTTTACTGAACAATATGAAATTTCAGAATTCCTTGTGGAATGAAAGAACTGATTCCAAGTCATGTACAGAAATAACTTCTCATACTTTCGTAGCTAGTTGATTTAAAAATTAATAACTCAATTTCTTAAACAGTGAAGTAATAGATTACAAATTAGAAAGAGCTGGCTACAATCCTCTAGCTCAGTCCTTTACATAATAGAATGTCACTAGAGCAATTCCTGTTTTAACGAAAGCCTAGTGCTTAGAATGTGATTTAATATAGCAAACCCACTGTAAATCATGCTATATTGTCCCTTATAATTACTTTCAATGTTGCAAATTTATGCCTCATTGCCAATGCAAATCTAGTTTCCCTTTGTCTCCAGCCACTGTGGGGTTTTTTTTTCTGTTTCCTTATGTTAGATTAAAGAAATAAAATTGTTCTTCTTTTCAGTGCTATAGGCTGGGATTATGTCATTATTTAACTTTCCCTGACATCATAAGTCAACAGAGAACTTGATATCTTGGTAGCAAATATAGGGTTTGTAATAATCAATATTCTGATGTCTACACTTGTGATGTGATGGTCAGCCTTTCTGGCTAATTTTACACTTTGAAAACTTACAGCTCAGGTTTGGCTGTTGCCTCCACATCAATTTCAGGTATTGTCTAGATTCCTACCTTTTTTTAATTAATCAAAATCTTCACAGACATTTATTTGTTTTGAATTTTTCCTGCATGTTAGGAAATTTCATAATTTCTTGGGGAGTCAAAGACCTAGTTCTAAGTCATCTGCAGAAATAGTTTTTAATACCTGTTTAACTAATAGATTTAAAAATTAATGAAAGCCTGGTTTCTTGATCATGTGAATACTAGACGTTAAGTCTGGAATATCTGGATACAATCCTCTGCTGAATCTTTTATATAGTGAAATATTTTCATATATATAAGCATGTAATTTTATTTATCAGGAAAAAAATCAGTTGCACTTCCCAACTCTCCAGCCTATCAAACTACATGTCCTAGAGAAACTTTCAGTATCACTACTGTTCATTCTACTGGCCATATTTATATTCTCATCTAAACCTCTCAAAATGCACCAACCTTTTTAACATGGAGTTTTTAAGCAAAGAGCCATAGATGACTAAAATTAATGTTTTAGCAGAGTCAGTAGAGAACTCAAGAGACTTGTCTTTGATTTATTGAGCAGGTAATAGTTCTTTCTCATTCTACCCTGTAACATTCCCAAGTTATAGTTTAAGTCTTTGTTATGAAAACAGCAATTTGAAGGATGATGCCAAAATGATCAAACTTATTTTTCAAAGCTCTCTTTCTCTCTCTTGCTGCCATCTAGTTTTTAGGTTCATAAGCAGCAGGTTCATTGTTGTTCCTTACATTAATTTAAAAAAAAAAATTCTTTGTCTTCTACTGAAATAATGAACTCTGTCTGCTTGAAATAAGACTCACCTTCTAAAAAGGGCAGGGTCTGAGATTTTTTTTATTTCAATAGTTTAATTTCTGTATGAAATACATGTGCATGTTATACAAGTGTTTGAGGCTGATCCTGCATAGTACAGTGCTATCTTTATTAATATGCAAACTATAATTTTATCTTAAATAAATCAGTTATCTGTATTACTTAGGTAAACTCACCAACTGGGATTTATAAAGAATATTTTTTCTGCTGAATTTCAGTGATATGATAGCAGTTACAGTTCTGTTAGAATATTGCAAAAAGATCACAAGGAAAACAAGAAAGAAATGTGGAAATAGAGTTGAAAAGGGATAGCTCAGTTTGTGTCAGGGTAAGAGAAAATGATTATAAAATGATAGCTAGCTCTTACTCAAATACTCAGATGAGTTTTGAAGGCTTTTGTTGTTTGCAGAGGCAGCAGTCCAGGGGAATGCTGCATATCACCTGCCAGCAGTACAACAGGGTACTACAAGGAAAAGCTATGGGATTTCCCCACAGCATCATAGAGAGAGATGTCACAAATAAATTGCTGATCCTCATCTGCCATATTCCTGAGAAATGCTTGCCTGTTAATGTCCCCATGCTTGGAGTCCATCATCCTACCATCATTGTCCTGAAGACTACTGTCTGCTAATGTGCTCCCTCTGCACTCAAAAGGCAGCAAAGGCACCTGGGCAAGTGAATTTTCACTCATTTTAGATAGTACTGGATGTGTCACTGTCCCTTTGCTGTCAGGGCATCCTAGACTTAGAGCAGATGGCTGAAACTTCTGACCAAGTAACCTACGTGGGTGTATGGATGGTGGGATTGGCTCTGCTGGTGACTGAGAGCTAGATCCAAGTAGGAAATCATTGTTGACAGTCTGAGACAATTATATCCATGTTTTCTTAATACTAGATGATGCTTTAGCCATGACACATTAAGCAGTGCAGAAGTGGCATACCTATGCACAAGGATGCATAAAAGTAAAGTAGCTCTGTATGCTTTTTTTTTTAACATAGTTTCCTCAAAGTTTCTGTTGCACCAGAAAACATCAAACACACCCTTTTCCTTGTGTGAAATGCAAATGAAAAAGAAGACTAAATGGGTCTGATGCAAAATAACAAAGTGGTGCACATTAGGTAATTATGGTAAGTTTGTCTTCCTTACTGCCTAAGGAAAATTACTCAGCATGGGTCAGATCCTCAGCTGACACACTTGGTGCAGATTCACTGAAACAGAAAGAAGGCTGTCTCTATAAATATTCTGCCAGTTCAGAGTAACTCTGAGATGAAAAATACTATAGTAGAGGCCATCCTTTACTAAGCTGTTCTTCTTACTCCACGTACCACCTCTGGTGAACTCCAGGCATACTTAATTATCTTACCATATGTTGCCCTCCTCAACAGACATGTTTTAATAAGTTAACTCAGGACTGTTCATGAATAATTGAAGACTGGAAGGGGTAGAAGCAGAGAAGGCTGGGTTTTTCTTTTTTCTTCAAGCTGGTCCCCCAGCAGACTCAAGATTTAGACTTTACCAGCAAAGATTTTTGTTTCCTTTCTAGCTCTATTCCCACCCCTTCCCTCAAAAATCCTTTCAGTTTAAAGTTTCTACTGAAAACAGATTGAAGCAGGTTGCAAACAGCAGGTAGAGGGTACCATGCCTCTTTTAATGAACTAAAATGTGTATTGCAATCTAAGCTAGTTCTGTGCTTTTTCTTTGGTCAACAGTAGAAGAGTTTAGGCCAAGAGCAAAAGGGCTTAGGAAGGCAGTTTATCCCATTTTCCCTTGGGTGTCTGGGACCAGTGTGATGGGCTAGGGTGAGTCTGTGTCCAGTCATTAAGAGTCAAGGTGATCAACTTGCACTAGACAAGCATTTTACTGAGCCATAGTGTCAGCTCGACTCCATTAATAGCAATGAAAAGGAAGTAAAGTAGAACAGAAAAGTTTAGTTTAATTAAAAAAAAAAAGAAAAATCTTGAAGCCTTGATGTTTGGTAATCCTGGCCCAATACAGCTGCTGTAATGGCACATAGAGTAGGACCTTAATCTGCAGGTGGGTGTGGTTGAGGAGCTGACATAAAACAAGCAGTTCAATTAGAACTGATTGCTCTGGCCTACCACTGCAGAACCACAGGTGTTTTGACAAGCTGTGTTTTGGAAACAAAATTTCTTGGTCAGCTAACTGACTTTTCAGCTCAAGTTTCACTGTTGGAGAGGCCAAGAGCAGAAAACTTTAATTTGTGATTCAGTAAATATTATGTGGAGGTACACACATCAGGCTCCCCAGGGAAGTGGTCACAGCAGGAAGCCTGAAAGAGTTCAAGAAGCACTTGGACAATACTCTTGAGCATGTGGTGTGACTCTTGGGGATGGTGCTTTCCAGAGCTGGGAGTTGGACTTGATGATCCTTGTGGGTCCCTTTCAACACAGATTATTCTGTGATTTTGTCATCTATAGACAAAGGTGCTGCTATTTCAATTTAATTGCCATTTTTTTTGTTAATCTGGAGGATATGTAATTGGCAGATATAGCAGAAAATAACCCTCCTTTCCAAAGCAAAGATAACTGCTGTGTCCAATGCCTGATGAATCTTGCTGCAGTGAGAGATTTTTGGTATAAAATTTTCTTTTGGAGACTGGGGAAGCATTCTACTGCTTTGAACTGAAGGAAAAATAAAGATGTACCTCTAACTAGAAAAAGAATACAGTTCTTTTATCAATAAGGAATCAGATTTATTTTGAAAGGAATATAAAATGAGATTTTTCTCTCAGTTCTTTGAGGTCTGAGGTATTTTATTTTCATTTTTAAATGCTTCCCCATATTGCAGTGTCAGTGGGGAGTGTGATTTGTTCTTCCCCTTTTGCTGAGTTCACACGATGCCACTCCTGTTACTAATGCCACAGTGTCGGCTCCACTCCATTAATGGCCATTGTGCATTAAACCATTTTGCCACCTGGCATCTTTCTTTCACTGCATCTATTGCTTGCAACAAAGCAGTCAGATAATTTTTCTCTGTGGCTGGCACAGCAGAAGATGTGGTAGGAGCTGGTCTGACAGAGCAATGATGGATGACCATAATCATCCCTGTCTGGAAAGAGAGTGTATCACCTACCAATTTGTTCTGTTCCTGCCAGCTAGAAAAGCAAACTAACAAAATAGCTGGATGGCTCCAGCATGGCAACAAACTTCTGCACTTGAATTCCAGCTACTAGAATTGTTTGACATCTCTTTGCCGTGTGAATAAAGAAACCTAAGCTTCTTTATCTAGCTAAAATAACCAGGTTGTCTGTTAATTCTGTAGAGTCTCTAAGCAGGCAGGAAATGTAAGGAAACAAAAGGAGTTAATTCTGCAGTTCTGGATGTGCCTCACATCTCCCAGTCTCATGTCACAACAAAAACCACAGCTTTCAAACAGGAAGGACACTCTTCAAACTCTTTTCTGTTCCTTAAGCTCATCTCATATTCTCAACACATATAGTTTGCCTGTAGACAAATAGTTATAAGGTGACAAAGTATTTGAACCTGGAAGCAAGAATTTCTCTGAGTTGTCCCCGTAAAGTTGGCTGGGGTTTGAGGGCACCAAGATGATGAGGGAAGACAGGACAAACAACTTCTGTTGCTGGTTGCTCATTGCCTAACGAGGCATTTAGGAAAATTACTTCAGTCCTGCTCAACCCAAAACATACTGGACTCACTGCAAGGCTCCTCAGAAACCAGTGTGTATACTCTGAGGAGCCCAAGGCTGATAATTTCTTTCTTACAGAAGCGAGGCTTGAGACATCTCTCTTTCCCAGTTATCAAAGACCAGCCCCACATTCAAGGGCCTGTAGGTTCTCTGTCAGTATTGCAAACTCTCATGATTTTATCACAAGTTTTCTCATATTCAGCTGTTCTAAAATATTCTGGAGCCAAGTGATAACATGGCAATCTTGGATGTGATTTTCAGCAGCACAGCATTTTTATTTCTTCTGACTGGGAAAAGAGCTTGAAATTCAACATTCAGAAGGACTGATGGAAAAATCTCCTTTTAGCAGTTTTAATTATTGGTGTTTTAAGAACATCTTGTAATACCTTCCAAGCTGACTTGTAGCTTTGTTCAGTTCCTAGCTAAATGCTTCCTTTTGACAGTTCCATGTAAGGTGCAGAGCATGTGTCAGGTGAACAGTGGCAAAAGCACTTTGCCCAGGGAAGAAATATTTTAGTGGAAAGAGCAAGTGCACAGGATGGATAAAAATCAGTGTTCTTTTTGAAATATAAACATGGAAGAATTTAGTTTGAAATGGCTTTTAGAAGTCAACTCTTCTCATAAGTTCTGAGAAAAACTAAAACATTAAAAATATCATATAGTTTTTATACAAAATAACTTACAGTGACTGTTTCATCCAATTAAGAAGTAGCTAGAGATCTAGAAGTGTACTCTGATCATTACTGTGTTCAGTGAGAATTCAGTTGCATAGGCCCTTGCTTTTCTTTCTATATTTGGGATGACCTATTCAAAATTAAAGTCTTCTATTGATGCTGGATAATATATTGCAAGTCCCCCATGCTGTGACGGTCTGGACAGTTCCCAACCACTGCACAGGTTTTCCTGTCAAAGCAGCAAGGTTTTATGGTCTTTACTAGGAAGGTAAAAGTTCTTGAAGCCATTGGATACATTCTCTGTCCAGGAAACCTACTACAGAATAACCTGTTTTCTCTGAAGCAGATAGGTATTTTCAAAATCTGTATTTGCTTATCCAACAGATCCATTTTAAATTTACCCTTTGCAGAAATTTCTTCTCGTTTGATTTGGGTTATTTAGGTTGTTAATTACCTGGGACTGTACTACAGTTTAGACTTCATGGTTATGTTTTTATTGTCAATTTTGTGAAGCTGGAAGAAGTACTTTACTTAGAGGTATTTCCCACAACTCCTGTTGATTCTTGTTCAAGACCACGGGTAACTATTTATTGTCCTGCTGCTTGGTATCTGGTGGAGGACAAATTATCTTAATGCACAGATTTATAGCCAGGTGTGTCTGTCCAGTGGAAAATTCTTCTGGGACACAGTGCAAGGTGGAAGGAAATTGGTTTTTTGTCCTTATTCTCTGTGCCTGCTTGCCTGGTTTTGTTTTTTTCTTCCACAACATGTCTTTTGCCCATGGTCTTAAGACCATCTTTTTTTCTTAATTTTGTTGGAGAATGCTGTTTCACATTTTGTTTTTGTTCCAGAGTCCTCTCTTCACTTTTTTTCCCCCCTCTAAAACACATTTATTCAAGGAGTGTCATTATAAAATCGTTGTTGAATGTTCTCCTGTTTCAGATGGTGATCACATTGCTTTAGAAACTAAGCCAATGTAAAAGTAGAGTTCAGTTACATAGAAGTTTCCCTGTAAAATTTGATTATCCAAGGATGATAACCACCCTGAGCCCAAACTGCAATGGAAATTAAATGAAAAAAAAAAGCATGCCTTCAGCCTGCTCCTACATGGTTTTTAGCAACCAGTGCTCAGGACTGTGAAGCCTCTGCTTAGGCTACCAGCCCTGAGGATTTCTGTGGGAGCCCATCTCACTGGGCTGTTTGGAGGGGCTGCCTTGTGGGCTCTGACTGGCTGAACCTCTTGGAAGGAGTGCAGCAAGAAAAAATACACTAACTAATTCTGAGTAACTTATAGGTTATAAAATCAGACAAAAAAAATTCTTGATGCTTCCCAAACCCACGTGGGAGTGCCTTTCTATCCCAACTGCATGCAGATTTGTTTTTTTTTTTTTTGGAAATAGGCAGTGCAGTTCCCTACTGTTTTTGAAACCAAGTTACCAACCAGCCTGAGGCAGCCTAGCATTGGGCACTCCAAATACTTCACACCTCATAACCACCCAGTCAGCTCACCATGTGGGAGGGAAGCTGGTGGCCTTCTCATCCTAGTAGAACTGCCTAAATAAAATGTAGGTGTCTGTCCTAAGTTACACAGGCTTCCTCTACTGTCACCACTGAGAAGGAGACACACCATTCCAGGTGGAGCACTGGAGAGACAGATGAATGGCACTCAGATATGTACCTGTCTTTCACTGATAACTCTGTGGGGAGCAGAGATAACTAGACTGACTGTCCAACTTAGACTAGACAATTAGCTTTTGGCCAGCTATAATGCTGTGCAATTAATCCTGCATGATATTTAGTCTGTCAGTCTGCAGCTTTGAAGCACAGGAGACATGAGAAAAAGCACCAATATATTTAAAATAGAGTTTGCTTTCCTTGCATTGGTGTTCTGCTTACATTATGTAAAGAAAAATGTAAAAGTTTTTTTTTTTTTTTAATGTAAGGAATAATTTCAGTTCTAATCATAGATCAAATAATCAAAGAACAGAAAAGGCTGCAATGGGTTTTTTTTTTGCTGATTACATTTTTCTTTTTGCCAACTCACACCTCTAGTAAAGTCAAATCAGCTGCATGCTTTGTCTGCATGAAACTAAATATTCACTTTGATGTTAGAAAAATAACCAAGTAAATTAGACCTGAAGTGTTATTTGGGGACACCTGTCATGATATAATACATATTCTTCCTTGTTTGCTGCAAGTAAAAAAGTAATGGATTTGCTTGAAGTTGCTCTCCATGCAGTTTGCAGCTGACACAAATATTACTTGCATCATTTATTGATTGTTTCTAAAATAATGCTAAAGAACAATAGTTTGTAGTATTTACCTCATAGTCAAGACTGCTGTATATATTATCACTGACTTTGTGTGCAACTCAACGTGTCACATATGTGAGGAAACTGGAAAAAAAATCATGTCTAGTTTTGCAAAAAAGTAATTTCACAAAAGAATAACTTTTACTCTTTGAAAAAAAACGCCCACACTGGACATTAGTTTGATGCTTTAGCTTCATCAGAAAGAACATTCACTGGAAGGATTGGTGTACAGGGAAATAAGCCTGCCCTGAGCTCTGTGCTGCTTCAAGGTTGCCAGCCAAACTGTTCAGCAAGTCTGTCAGTGAGTCAGATCCTGCTGCTAAAGAGATATCTTTCAAAGCCCAGCATCTGAGTCCTTTACTGCAATCCAGGAAGACTGGGAGTGATGTTTTAGTTTGACTGTAGCTGGCACAGAGCTGTCAGAGTTACCCTTAGCATTATCTCCTTTCAGTTAATCTGTTTCCTTTCAGTTGCTTATTTAATAGATCTGGGACACTTTTTTGATAGTTTCTCTTTATCCCCCATCCCCAATATTGCTTTCTATTTTATTCTAAATGCTCTTGGTTGAAAGAAGCAGGTTCAGCTTTACAATGGGTTAGATGCAGAAGCTCCCTTTTCTCCCATGTGTGTATATGTAGGAGAGCCACTGAGCAGAAACTCATATTTTGTGTCTGAAGGCTCAGGACAGAGTAGTCATATCATTGTATATTCTGGATGTAGCTTTTCAGCTGAAAGGGAAAATAAATACGACCCAGGCTGTGTTAAATGGATAGGAGTAGATTTGGTTTTTCCAGTTGAATTCCAGTCAGAAATAGGGTTATCTTCTGGTTTACTGATGCTGAATCCTCTTAAGAGAATGACATATTTAAGGGGGTCCACACCCTTAAATATGTAAATGTAAAGTTTAATAATGTAAAGTTTAATAATGTAAAGTTTATCTCCATATTCCAAGATTATTTCTTCCTAGATGTCTTCCCAGGAATGAGCTCAGCTGGGTGGGTGGGGAGGGCTGGGGGCTTTGCCACCCATTCAAGCTCTTGGTTCCTTCCCTGGTGACACCTCCCTTGAGCAGCACCACAGCACAGCCTGTGCCTGCAAGGCTGGCAGGTGACTGCTCCTGTCTGGACAACACTACCATCACATTATGTGATAGCTAGGGACAGGATGCAGTAAACCCTAAAAATCTGCAATCCTGTGCAGGTTATTTCATGCAAATGAAATTATAAAACAAAAAAAAGTTAAATGACAGAATTTGTGACACCAAGGTGTTATAAATTTGTGTTTGGAGTCAAATGGTCCAAATTGTTCATAAGAAACTAGCAAATTTGAAAACTGCCTTTGTTAGAAATACTTTTTACCCAGGAAATAATTCCAAACCCAGATTTAATCTTCCAGGGAAAAGTGATTTTTTTCTCTGAAATTTTGAGGAATTACACACATATATGTATGTATATTTTCACATTTCCTTTATAAGCTCTGTTGTGCTCTTTAATCATTCATAGACACAGATTTATTAACTGGGCTAAGGGTGAATTCATCATCCAAAAACTGGCCTAGAACATACTTTCCCTTAGAGATCTGATTTCAGCCAAGTGACTGCAGGTCCCCTGCATTTATATAACCCCAGTGTCTGTCCCTGTCTTCAGGTGTGGCACTGCAGCTCATCAAACAATTTACTTTAGTAGGGACAGGTTCTTTAGCCAATTGTTTTTTGATAGAACAGGACAAGTCTGGCAATACACTTCTTCTGCCCAGTTTCTAAAAATCCCATTTTAGGAGAATATGTGGAGCTCCCAGAAGGCTGTCTGTGCTCATGTAAGAAAAATGCCTGCCACTTTATAAGTGTAAGAAGCATTTAATTACTGCTTTATATTAATTTATTTCATATATTTCTATGTTTGTCCCTATTTTGCCTTTTCTTAATTTTTCATTTCCTTTATATGTTCAGATGAACAAAATATCAATATCTCTCTTCCCTGAGACCCTGAAGTCTGTTTCTGACAAGGAGGCACCCTTATTTCCTATTACAGCTGCAGAACTGGCTTCCTCATTTTGGGTAAGCATCTGGCTTCTTCTTATCACCCTTTTTGAGCTAAAGCTAATGAAATTTAGTAAAGCCTAGCTCTAGGTCTGAGTGTCCAGTCTTCACACCTGTAGATGCACTTTTTCTTCTCCTGCATGCTCAGATAATTTTTTTCTTCAGACTGTGGAAAGTAAAGGACAGTAAGGAGTTGTGATATCCCAGGGCAGGGACAACTTCCTGCAGCAGGAATCAAAATTGAAGGCCATAAAATTTGGATTAAGAAGCCATTATACAGGTGAGGAAATTGCCTTCTCTTAACAATGGGGATGAACTTATTTAAAATAAATTTCTGGTAGTGTTTTAGTACTGTTAATTTCTCAGAAAGTTTCATTATGTTAGAGAAGAACATTTTGTTTTCTACTTACACAGTTACAGTTACAGTTATAGTAGTAAAACATCCATCCTTGCCTAAAAACAGGGAGCCCATCTCTTAAAGACTGAATTGCTCAAGATACAGTAGTAGTTTGCATGGCTTCTGCTGTTTTTTGCTGTTTAAACTGTATCACTAAAAGGATAAGCAGTGTCTGAGTCATTTCTTAAAATATTCTAGCTACTGACTCTCTTGATTAAGAGAAGTATTGCTCTTTGGCTTTTCACATTATTGCACTCTTGATGTGACTAGTAGTGGGTGGATGTTTCAAACAGAACTTATTTGACATGAGAGTGTAGGTGATATACCATTTTCTCATTTCCAAATAATCTCCTCATTAGAGAAAGTGTGAGTGGTAAATGAGGAGTTTCTCCTCCAGGTGTCCACTGTGTATATACAGCATGTTTCTCAGGCAATGCTTGTTGGCATTTTTAAATGATCTGTTCTCCATCTGAGAGCTTTAAAGTACTGGATGCAGCTGCTCATGCTTTGCCCCATTTGTAAATAGTTTTAAATATGCATGATCATCTCTGGCAGATTGCTTTACGTGCAGGATTTATGAGTTTTTTGACTTCTTTCTTATAAAATAATTCACTGTAGAGTCTCCTGCACCCTCCTTTTGAAATAAACAGAGAATCTGTTCATTCTGAAATCCAAGATTTTAGAAGGAATTGTCAGAAAAATTATGGAATGTCAGTAATGCTCATGTTTAGGCTGCTAATCACTTACCCCCCAGGAGTGCTTTTCCCTCCCTTCCTTATTCAATATGCCATATGTCAGCAATTAACAGTGAGTCAAATTACAGCTCAACAAAATTTTGCTCATGCAGTTAAAGGAGTAGGCAAGAATCAAACTTAATCCAACAACTATTCATAAATGTAATGCAAAGGGCAAATGGAAATTGACTGGAAAATTATGGATGGTGAAATGTCACTGTTATAAATTATTTTAGCTTCAGAGTTCTGAGAGGCAAGAAGGAGCTTAGTAAATAATAAAATTTTCTAAAATTCTTTGGCTTTTGACAAAAGAAGAGTATTTTAGAATCCAACCCTGCTGACTGTAATTGTGACCCCCATAGTGGTGATGGCATTGGTGTGGGTGACCAGGACAAGGTGGTGCATTCTGACCTGCACAGTGCTGTGCTCAGGGTGTGGTGCACTGGTGTGGTGTCAGGAAGAGAGGACCAGGAGAGAATAAACAGGTTGTGTTTGCTTGTTTCTCAAGTAAAGGTCAGGTGCAGATTGCTGTAGCCACATGAGAGCAGCTCAGACCATACAAGAGCTCTGCTGGAGTGCACCCAAGGAGCAGGTCTCACCTCACTCCAGCTCAGGATTTCCTGGTGATTTCTCAGAGCTGTCTGCAGATTTGTCAAATGTGCATGTGTGTGCCTGTGCACATTAAATCATTTCTCATGGACTGTTCAAAAGCTAAGGGATGAAGTGCCATAGTACAAATAGTGCAATATTACAAATAGTAATATTTGTGTAATATTACAAATATAAGTGTAATATTACAAATAGTGCAATAGTACAAATAGTAAGGATTAGAAAGGCAGTGATAACAAGAATCACTAGTGATAGGCATAGGAGTTACTGGCAGAATCTTAGTATTTTATGATATCTAAGTTTTACATAGATTTCAGAATTGAAATGTAAGGCATAATTAATATTCTCCCTTTCCTATTTCTCAAAACCTAAATTTTACATTATCAATATTGTTTACCAAAAATCATCAGAGCAAAATGTGATTCATCACTCTTATGGACTACATTTTTTTTCAGACTAAGATTTTCCACTATTGTTTGAGATGTTGTATAATTTATATTTGTAAGAGAAAATCTGATAAGCCAAGAAATACTGTAAATTAATTTCAAACTTATCTATGCCTGGCCCATCTACAATCTTTTGCAGGAGGCTATATTTCAACCTCTCTGGTTATTTTGCCTTCAGGAACCAGAACCTTAAAAATATTTTCTGTTATGAACTTATTTCCAGTTCAGGAAATTCCAGGTTGATTTGTTAGATAGCAATCTAAGGACCATCATATGGATAGCAGTGTTCATCAAGTGTTATCACAATTTTTTTTTTTTCAATTTTGCTATAAACCACTATAATCTTAAGTGACAGATTTCAAACATTTCATCCATTGTATACTGAATTATATCTAACCTTGTATTTCTATCTCCCAAATTTTCAGTGAGTGTATTTCCTATGTCTGACTTCATTAGGAAAAAAAAAAAAAAGAAATTAAGAAACCAGATTAGGGAAAAGTAGTATGTATATGTGCATGATTTAAGAAGCTCTCAACTGCTAATTTTTCAAGTGTGATGAGTTGCAATATTCTGAATGCAGTGGCATTTGCAGGACTGTTCTCTGGCAGAACTGGATCTCCCACAGAGGTCTGCCACTCATATGGATGAGGTGTGATTGTAGACAAGTCTCTATGGCTGAACTTATTTTGCTATTTTCTATATTAAGAAAGAACTTCTAAGAGCTTAGTGTCTGCATATCTTCAACTTCTGACATATTTTGTGTCTTCACAAGGATTATTGTGTGACTTCAGATAAATGATTTCCCACCCTGTGTCTCAAAGTGCTGCTTCCCTGACTGTCCTTTAGCTGGTCATTTTCATGGAGATTCTTTCAGTCATGGCGACGAGCATATGCATCAATGAAGCTATAATGTCATTAGTCCATCTTCTTTTTCCCATACTATTGGGAACATTTTGCTTGTATTATGTACAGGAATAAAGAGAGAACAAAGCTCAGCTGTTTTGTGGTATAATTTGTTGGAAATAGTCAGAATTTATCATTTTCACCAGTAGATACTATGATGTACATTAAAATTTGACTGCAAGACATTCTGTGCCTGGGTCCTGGCAGGTTTTAATGGAGAGAAAGGAAAACATTCTGATTCCTTGTCAGCACTGGATGACTTGGAGAGACAGCTCATGTGAACACAGGAGTTAGGTCTGAAGCAAAGAAACACACCTACAACAGACCCTTCTCCCCTGGCTTCACCCCACAGAACTGGGTGGTGAAAAGGGAAATCCTGAAAAAAACACCCTGAGGAGAGGACTAGAGGAGCTAGAAGTACAAAAGGACATGTACAGATGGAGGAGACTGTGACAGGATCAAATATTTTGGACAAGTCTATAATCATTGCTATCTACCCACCCACCCACCTACCTACAGAAAGAAAACACTAAACCACAAGCTTTTTTCAGCATAACATATAACATTTTTTCAACATATTTTTTTTCCTAGTAAAAGTTACTAGATCTTTTACAGAAAGAAGAAAAAGCTTTGTAGCAAATAATCAGGATCAGGGACGCAATGTCCATTGCTAGAGCAACACATAAAGGGACAGAGAGGCACAGACCAGTGCTACTACAGTTTAGAATTAATGGGAGAGAAAAAGCAGAGTAAGGAAAAGTATTAGACATGATCACAGAAATCCCAGAACTCAGTCTGCAGCTTGGGAGGGAAAATAAAACTAGCAGGTAAATGTAGTGGAAGAGGAAATAACATTATTTGAGAACACAAAACATCCACAAATAGATGAATAAAGCAGAATCCAGTAAGAAATTAACAGTATGAGATGTACATTTAGATCAAAAAGGACAAACATCCAGGAAGAAGAATAATTTGCATTTTGTATTTCAGAAGGAGAATGAAACAATATTGTGTGGACTTAATCCTTCCTTTTCCCTTGCCTTCTCTCTCCTCTACTACTATTTCTCCTTAACTTTTTCCACATTCTCTTGAAATTCCACTTTCTGGCCAACTTTATCTTGTGATTCAATGAAAACACAGTCCCTACATCTGTCTTGGGCCAGACAGCTGAAAAGCAGCTTCAAAGAAGAGGCCGGGGGGTGCTGTTGGACACCAAATTGAACATGAGCAAGGAATGTGCTTTTGCAGCAAAGAAAGCCAACAGCCTCCTGGACTGGATCAGGAGAAGCATCACTAGAAGTCAAGGAAGGTGATTG
>VZTT01055189.1:0-19732 GCA_013400855.1 Buphagus erythrorhynchus
AAAAAATAATGAGGAAAGGAAATTAAACAAGAGCTGAACATCCCAAGGAAAAATACAAGCATGTATCTCATGTATCTCAGCTTGTATTTTAAGCACACTCTACATAAAACCACCTGACACTGCAGGCACATGTGGCCTTTCCATGCCACCAAGCAGTGCCTCCATCTTCCCACCCACCCTGTGATGTTCTTACACGTTTTTATGGAGGCTGCTCTGGAAAGGGAGTACATTGTTCCATTCCAGAGCCCAGATCCAAGGTCAGCCTTTTCTGTTCAAAAAGGAGTAGGTGGCATCCAACAGCAGGGGCAGGCAGGCAGGTCTTGGAGCCAGGATCAGTGTATCCATCCCTAACTACACCCAAAGGAATTACCAGAGTAACAAAATGCAAACATTGCATGAAATGGAATTTTGGGCTCACTCATCATGTGTTGATCCACACAGAGAGCATGGCAGAGCCCTGGGTATTCACCTGGCTCCCTGTGAAGTGCCCACAGTAACTCACCCATGGTCAGCCCTGCATCAGGAGCCACCCACATTCCCAAAATCTGACATGCAGGAACAAAGCTCTCCATCTTTTAACTGTCTTCCACCTCCCCTGCTCTGCCCTTCCTGGGCTCTGTATGGTAACAAGTTCTGCACTCCAGGGCAGCATTTCACTCCTTTGACATGAGCATGATCCACTTGGCTGCTTCATCATTAATTTTCTTTTTTGGTTTCATCATCAAATACATCTGGAACAGCTTCAAAATCTTTCCCCCCATAATAGACCTGGATTTTATTTCAGGTCTTTTACACAAAGCATCACAATGGCACCACAGGGTTGAGTCTGAGTCACTCACACAGCAAAGGCATGGCTGCTACCACTTGGTTTCTGTTCAGTGCCCTGGGAGACAAGACTTTGACTGGAATTTCCACCCATAATCTCTCACCCTCCCCAGCAGGGATGACTGGAACCTGTGTGGAAGCCCCAGATCACTGGCACAATTACCAAACTGAACAAGTAATATTCACTCCATCTGTCTTTGACTCTCTTTAAATTCCCATTCAAACGAGGACTGTCAAATGCAATTTAAGAAATATTATCTAAAACCACACTTCAAGACAAGAGTGGGCTCAATCAAAACTTTCAGAATGATGAAGGCTTTTCAATCTATCTGCTGTGAGCAATTCTTGAATCAACAAGTTCCTGATCTAGTATCTGTGCTTGCAGGATCCACATTGCACAATTCTGTAAATACCTGCAGATGTGCCAAGATGCTGCCTGGAAGAGCTTGTGGAATAGATTTTAATACTACTGACATTAAAATCATTCTTTTCTGAAACATCTGCAGAACCCCATGATTTCACATTGGAGTATCTCACTCACATTTATCCATTCTTAAGCTGAACACCTTCCACAAGACTCAGCTCAGGGAGGAAGAGCTGGGACATGCCTTTTTTATTATTCTTATTAGAATCTTAATTAACATCTTTGGAGATATTCACACTGACCAAAGCAGTGGGACTGGGGGAGCCATAGCCTGGAGGCACAGAGGGTTCTGCAGCACCACACAGGGACACTGCCAGTGCTCAAGGCTCCCAGTACAGCAAGGAATGGGCTCCAACCAGCAGGGATTTAGGAAGCTGGAAAATGAAAGAACAGATCTGATACTGGTCCAAGAATGCCAGGTGAAACATGCAAATTGCATTTGATTAATGTCCTGGCTGCCAAACAATGAACAAGCAACAGACTTCTACACAGACACCAGAGTGAAGGATTTTAACAAGACCCTTTCAAGGCTGTTTGTCCCACTTGAGGAAAGTTAAAGCACTGCAATACAGACTCACACTTGGAGCCCTGTGCACCCCCCAGAGCAACACCCAGCAGCAGCCAGGGCCAGACTGAAGAGCCCTGTTGCACAGTGGAAAATAAACCAGAGACTTCCAGCAACTTACTTCTCTTGCTCAGTGAACATATCAAAACAGCCATTTGCCAGCATCTGGTCCAGCATTGCCAGGAGAGGCACAGACACCCTGAGGAAAGAGAATGATTCAACAAGGTAAATACACTTCTTGGCATATAGATATACACTACTTTTAATCAGAAGCAAAGAAAAGAACTTCCTATGTACCTACACATAGGTAAATTAGAACTCTGATTTACACAGAGGAGGGTTGCTCAGTACCTTGTGTGTGTTGGCTGAACAGGGACATTCTGTCCCAGCCAAAAGGAAAACACTTAATTACCAACACACCTGCTTTACATTTGCAGGGTCCCGAGAACACAACTGACAGTATTAGGAAATATTAATCTGTTTTCTAGAATATAAACAATGTATTCCACAGACTATATCAGAAGTTACAGCACCAAATGCAACACATGTCAGCTGGAATAACCATGGCCGTATTTTCAACACTTGAGACACAAAATAAAATAAAAATACAATAGTGACAGAACAAGGGGGAATGGCTTCAAACTGAAAAAGAGTAGGTTTAGATGGGATATTGGGAAGAAATTCTTCTCTGTGAGGGTGGTGAGGCCCTGGCACAAGTGCTCAGAGAAGCTGTGGCTGCTCCATCCCTGAAAGTGTCCAAGGCCAGGTTGGATGGGGCTTGGAGCAACCTGGGATAGTGGAAGGTGTCCCTGCCCATGGCAGGGGACTGGAATGGGATGAGCTTTGAGTCCCCTACACTCTAAATCATTCTATGATTTAAAAACTTGAATGCACAAAATATTTAGCCATCACTCCTTGTTATGTATTTTATCACAGGTCCTGCTGTACCAAGCTGTATTAAAGCAAATGCATGTGCCCTGGGCATTCACTGGCTGTGCCACACCCCTCACTTCCAAAAGCTGGGAAAGGGAAGAAGCCAAGGGAAGCCATTACCGGTCATTGTGCAGGTTGTCCTCAAAGACCTTCAGTAGTGTTTCACAGAAACTCCCCAAAGCACTGGGGTCACTCTGGATTTTCTTCATGTAGTCAAACAGGCTCTGGGCAGAGTATCTGAGCTGCAACAGAAGGAAGCTGCAGTGAAGGACAGGGAAAAGCCACACAAAAGCAGGGGGTGAAGGACTGCCCTGTCCCTGCCAGCTGAGCACAGCAGCACTGGCAACACTCCTCCAGCACAAACCAGTAACAGTTCCCAACAGCACCATGCCTATTTCACCTGCACTAACCCATTTTCAAGGAAAGCTGGGGGTTTTTATCTTTTTAAGTTTGCCATTGCAGGACAAAAGATCACATTAAAGGCTCATTGTTTTCTTTCTCTCAAAATGAAACATCCTCAAACCACTGTGATTATGCTGCTTCACTTCAGATAATAATTCTGTTATGACTGGAGGTGAAGGAGCACACCAGGACCTCACCAAGTATTATTTATTAAACAGGTGATGGAACTGAACCATGCAGACAAGCTCTTGGGCCACACAAACCACCAGCAAAATCAGGTTAAAAATGACACACACAAGTCATGAAGAAATACTGACTGTTGGTTTAACTGCATTAAGCTCATCAGCCAGCTTAGCACAATGGCAGAGGAGGGGTCAGTGCTGCTTCCCAAGGCTCAGCTGGACACAGTCCATGGGCTCACACTGGCCACGAGCCATCACAGGCTGCAGCATCACTCAACAGCTCCCCACAGTTTAGATGGAATATTGGGAAGGAATTCTTCTCTGGGAGGGTGGGCAGGCCCTGGCACAGGGTGCCCAGGGCAGCTGTGGCTGCCCCTGGATCCCTGGAATGTCCCAGGCCAGGCTGGATGGGGGTTGGAGCAGCCTGGGACAGTGGAAGGTGTCCCTGCCCATGGCAGGGATGCCATGGAATGGGATGAGTTTAAGGGCCCTTCCAGCCCAAACCACTCCCTGATTCCATGACCTCCAGGAGCCACTGTGCCTGCCAGGCCAGCTGCTCACAGACCTGCTGTGTGGGACAGGAGCAGGCACAGCCTCTGTGGGAACCCCCTTCTCCTCAGAGGCCTGAGCACTTTATCAAGGAAAGAAAATAAAATATTGGATGAGGATGAGAAACATCACAAGTGTCTTCCCAAAAGCAAATTAGAGGAATCTCTATTTAAACATTTTATCTAACAAAGCTTGTACCAGTAACACTTATGGGTGCATCAGTACCCAAGAACAAGAAACATTTTAGCCTTGGCTCAAAACTCTGAGCTGTTTTTCCCAAAGCTTTGGCCTGCAAAGAGCACAGTCTGCAACCTTAACACTTTGTTCTGTACTGAAACATCCTGGGCAACACAGGAGCAGAAATATTTCTTGAAAAAGGTCAAGCAATTTGGAGAAATTATTCAGTTATTCTGAGTTTCAGAATGACAGCCAAATCTCAGTAAAATCTGTACAAGGCAGCTACACTGAACTGAACCCAGTGTGGTTCTTTCATACTCCAAAAGCAACACTGGTGTGTGTCCCAGTCTGCCCAGTATGAACTGGGTCCTGACACTGAAAGGTCTTCACATGATATACAATTGTAAGAGAGATTTCCTGAAAATTCAAAACCTGCTTAATTATTATATACTACCCTTTAAAACAATATGTGCATTTAAGACTGTTATAAATAAAGAAGAAATATTTTGTCCTAACACCTTCCAAAAGCAGAGATCAACAACAAGCAGAAGAAATCCCATCTCAGAAAAAAATCTTAGGTGGTGTCATTTTCTCTCCTATTTCTTTTGTTTCTTAAACTACCTCAGAGATCTCACACCAATTTTTTTTGGAAGGAAGCTGAATGACTCAGTGCTTTCTCTGCAGATCCAAATGCCTTGAAAAGGCAAAAAAGGACATGAAAATAAAAGGCAACAAGCACAGCTCCAGGTGAGGTGTTTCAAACCAGGGCAGAGCAGCAGGATATCAGAAACACTGGAGAATGAGCACAGCACAAGCAGTTAAACAATACAAAAGTACAGGTGTGGATAATCCATCATGTAACTTCTTGGGAGATTGAAAAATGGGGCATTTTTCCAGTACTGACAGAAAGTCCAGCATAACAACACGAAATGAACAGGTTAAATCCTAATTTTCTCCTCAAGTGAACTCCCTTTGTCCCAGCCTCAGTATCTGAGCTGTAATCTTAACTGCTCCTGAGTATTTGCAGAGAAGAATATTTCCAAATGTCTTCCTCATCTATGCAGAACACAAATTCACACTACATCAAAGTGTGACATTTACCTTTCCCTGGGGTTCCACTGGGACTGGGAAAGGAAATTAGGAGGTTAATGGGCTGGAACTGGGACAAGTTTGGATACAAATTTAAGAGGAGGCCTCAGAATGACCTTGTTCTTATGAAACAGCCAAACCTGGGTTTGCCAAGGCGTGACTGTGCCAGCACTGAAGCCAAGAGCAGATCCTGCAGCAGGAGATGCTCAGTGCAGAGAGCAGCACCCACAGGCACCACGCCCCTGGGGACAGAATTCAAGCCCTGAAGATTTTACCAGGGCACAAGTATGAGAAGTGCAGCCCCAGCAAGCAGAGAGGCACTTGCAGCTCTGGGCAGGTGCCTGGTGTGGTTTCTACACAAACCTTCCTGAAACTGCACCCAGTCAGCTTTGCAAAACAGAGGAACAGCACTTCTAAAACCAGCTTGGAGGCAACAGGTGGGACTGATATGTTCAAAAAGAATTAGCTTAGGCTTCCAGTTTGGAATAGAGCATGTTTCATCCAAAATCTCAGCTACCCATCAGTGATTAAGACATCTGATCCACATCCTCAGGCTCTGGTTTGTATTTTGCAGCAGTGATACCTTACATGAAGTAGGAATGTCATCATTCACACTATTTTTTACTGTAAGAAAAGAATGCCTGGAATTATTCTCAAGTGTATTTTGCTCAAGAACTCTCAACAAGAAGAGAGGATTTTGGGCCTGTTATTTCCACCAAATATGCATTGATTTGCATAGAATTTGTCCCAGTAACCAGATGTTTTAGAATATAATCTACTAACATCCCAATATTTTTGTTTGTGAGATCTAATACAGTAACAGAGCTCTGGTACTGCCTGGGAGGAACCTTAAGAGTTCAGAATATGTTGTTCTCTTTTTTTTTAAGGCTTTACTTACAATTTCTATACCATTTTATAATGCAATTTTCACTCTTTAGGGGGGAAGGGGAATCACAGGACATTCTGTGCTTCAATAAAATTTTGAATGTAATGTAGTTCAACAATAATGAAATTATATCAAAATTATATCCTGACCCCTGCAACTGCAGGGTTTGTGCACTGGAGAAAGACCAGCATTGTACATCTGATCTCCACAGACTGAGGGGTTTTATGCAGCCATAAGAAATATGCATCACTGTGGGCCAGATGTATAATTAGAAGATTCTTTTACACAGAGAAAGTGCCCTTTGAACCATGGTGATGGAGCAGAGTGCCAAATCCCACAGGGAATGACATCTTCTGTTTTTCCAGATTACTTCCAATGCTTGAGCTACAATTCTTCCAGCAGCCCCACTGCCACCAAAACACTTCAGAGACCCCACATGGCTCATTCCAGAAAATCTCTTTTAAAAGCCAAACAAAGAACTACTCTTGCTAAATATACTGCAGAGCAATTTTAGCTGCAGCCAAACTGCCACTGACCATGGAATTACAACAGAGCCTTTCTGCTGTTAATTCCCTGAGATGACTAAAAGACAAACTGACATTTGAACTCAGATTATCTGGCAGTATATACAAGAATCTTCTTTCTAACTTCCATGTCCATGTGTGTATGTGCACAGATATTTTTGAAGTGAGAGAGGGAAGACAGTCACAAGAACACACACATTACTGCAAGAACACATATTCCAATAATCCTTTTCCTTCCATCCAAGACCTTAAAAAGCTGCTTCTTTCACATGGATTTAATAGAATTGTTCTTAAATTTTTCTATTAATGTTTTAAATCAGTCTCTGGATATTGAGCAAAGAATGCTACAGGCTTTGACAGAATAGTTTGAATATCAGCCATTGTAAAACACATCAATTCTAATTTCTATATCACATTTTAGATATTAAAAGTAATTCACCACATACATACACTCCCAAGTGTAAGTGCCCTCCCTTGCCTTTCTAGCTGACTCAAGAGAGAATTAGGTCATCTTCTTTCTAAAGCCCTGGAGAATATTTTAGCCAGAACAAGCCTTTCAGTGTTAAAGAAAACTGGAGGGTCACAGAAAAGTTAACATTTCACAATCACAGTTTGAAAACACTGCAGAAGGTTTCCCTTAACACACTGGCAGATGGTGACAAGGGAAGGGAGCTGCATGTAACTGAACTGTTCCAACTTTTCATAACTAAATGCAACAAGGACTTTAAAAAAAAAAATTTAAAATATTGAATTAGAATTTTCCTCTGACTCCAGCTAGCAGCCAGAATGTCTGTTTCTCCAAAACTTTCCTCCTTTTTATACTTAGACAAATAACTTTGGTTTTGGTGGAGCCTCCTATAATTAACTGTGTTTGACTGAAAGCTGAATTTCATGTGCATGTTTGCTATTAAAGAAATCTGTTAAGAGTTACATTGTCTATCTGATAATTACTGTCACAAACCAACACCCACATGTTTTCAAAGCTTTAAAATAAATGTTGCCATATAATTAGTTGCCATTTTAGAAACATTAAAATGCTCAGAATTGGTTTAAATACAAGAGACTGCACAGACACCAAATACTCTGCTCCATCTGACCCAAAGGCTCACAGACATCTCTGGATCCCAAGAGCAGAACCCACAGCACCAGGCAAAGAAACATCACTTGGGCAAGTTGTGACTGACAAGGGGAAGCCATGGCAGACAAGCTCCAGGTGACTTCAACTCCTCCTTTCTGTGACCCAGCAGGAGCTGCTCCCCCTCCACAAAAACTCTGCTTCCCAGCACTTTTCACTTTTCTACCAGTTTTCTTAATTTGAGATGGAAATCTTAATTAGAAACAGTCTTAACCACTGTTGGGGTGCTGACTCACAGCCTCCTCCTCCTCCTGTTACAGGACCACTGGGATTTAAAGACTTAACTGACAATCCAAAATATTCTGTTACTGGTCTGATATTTCTCTGTGGTGTCATACTGAACCCTGTCCTTAGCCCCAAAATTGTCTTCTTATATTTTACATCTTTGGCTACAACAAATAAAAAAATGTTATAAGCCAAATATGTGGAAACAAAGAATTCTGAAACTACCAATGCAAGTTGTAATGTAAGGACAGAAGGATACACTAAAATTATGTGAAAGTAGGGGAAAATTTGGCAGCATAGCAGACTGGTAAAGCTAGTGATAAAGAGATTGTTCATGCCAGAAGAATGAAGTAAGGATTGCAAAGCTCAGAGGATTGACAGACATTTGAATGCTATTTCTTTGTAATGGAACTCCTGACATCTCACTGGTATTTTAGTAGAAAATATATCAAAAATAATTAAAAAAAGAAACCTGTGCATACTGTTAACATGTACTGACAACAGCTAACACCTTGCATCAGGTGACAAATGAACTGGCTTCCACCTCATTGCAGAAGAGCAATCCCCTTGCACTGAGCTGAGGGCTCTGCTTCTGATCCCAGCTGGGAGGGTCAGCATAGGGCAGGGATTTGTGGGGCTGCAACTCTCAGGTGCTGCCAGGCCAGGAGAGGAGAAACAAAGCCCTCACTCCTTGTTCCCTGCACACTCAGCAAGGCAAGACAAGGACACTTTGAACATGCAAGGCAAGAAGGCCAGCAGGCAGGGCAGCAGCAGGGTGCTGTGAGCTCACCGTGGTCTCTGTGAGTCCCCCCACGGACACACAGAGCCCCAGCAGCACGTGGTACCGGTAGGCTGGCAGCCCCAGCAGCTGAGTGATCCTGGGGAACGCCTCCGACGCCGCCTTCCAGTTCAGCACCTCCTTCTCCGACCTGAAAGGGGAAGGAAAGGAATCATCTTGTGGGGGTGCACTGCTTTTGTCTCTGAATTAGCTAAGTGTCAAATCAAACACTGGTCTTTGAGCATATGGGGAAAATACAAATCAAGGCTTCAGTCACTGCCAGTAAAGTGAAGGAATCTTCAAATTCTTGTTCTGATCCAGGTAAGATTGAACTGCAGCTTCCCTTCCCCACACACTTTTACCTGCATTCAGAAAACAAGTTTTTTCTGCAGTTTCATTCTGTGTTATTCAACAGCTGATTGAAGGACAGACCTATCCCAGGAAAGGCCAACTCAGCCTCCCAGCATTGATGATGCTGATGATAGCAGCCTCACAGACAGAGCACGTGGAGTCACAGCAGGCTGAGGTACCCCCAAACACAGAGCTCCTCACTCCCATCAGGTATCACAATCACCACTCAGGAATGAGCTGCTCTCAATCTTGCTTTAACTAGAAAGCCCATCTTGGAAAACTACTGCAACTAGAGCTTGGTTAAAACAATACAATTCATTAAAAACTATCATTGTGATCAATGTTTGCCAGTTCAGGAAAAAAATATGTTCATGCATATTCATAGGAAAAACACCTCCAAATATTCCTCCATACGTATATTTGGCATTTGAGCACAAAAATTACATCAGGTTGCTTGGTTTGGGTGTAACTGTGTGCATTTATCTTTTACTTTCATTGGTTTAGGATATTTTTCAATACCTTACCTTGGAAATATCCTCTCTAGCTCTTCTCGATGAGGGATGTGTGGAACTGGAGGATGGTCAAAGTGCAAAAGAGTAAGGAACACTGATCCTGCATGAGCTCGGAATTTATCTATTTTTTCAGCTGACTGTTGAGCCAGCCAGCACATAATCTGCTTGCAGCTATAAAGAAGAAAACAATTAATCAGAAAATTTAAGCAGTTGAATGTGTATTTAGATTTAAATTGTTTCAATTAAATGAATAAGAATGATCCTGCTAGGAAAGTATTCTGTTTTAACTCTTCAGAATGAACATACAAGTGATTTAAGACATCCATATGGCAACAGAATCTTGAGGCTTTATCTTCCACAGATCAATCAATCAAAAACCAGCATGACATTAATGTTACAGAGTATTTTATCCACCTTTTACACATATTGCCCCACCTTTCATCCAAAAAGATAAAATGCTTTATGGCTTGGCTGAACTGCTGCATTTCAGTTGGAAATAGAGCAAAATTTTGAGAAAAGCACATTCTGAAGTAGAAAACTGCACATGTAGCAGAAGACAAGGTCTCTCCTACATCTCATGTATCCCAAGTAAAGCACTTCTTCAATTCTGGCTCGTTTTTAACAATATCCTATTTTGTTTATGTTCACAACTAAACTTCCAGCTACAATACTGTGTCCCACAAGGCCCTTTACCCTTCAGAAAGGGCCACTAATGATAGTAAACCAGCTAAAATTCCTTCAGTTACATCAAGACCCAGAATATTTAGAAAATGGGCTCCAGCTGGCAGGAATGCTTTTCTCAGTTCCATGTGGACAATCTGTGTATAAACAGATGAACAGGAGGAAGCCCCTGAAAATGGGCACTAGTGAGCAGTGTACTCTCAGAGAATCCAGTACTCTCCTTCTAGGTGTCCTCCAACATTTGGGGGTTTTTAAATTAAAACCCAAACCATGTATATGTTCACCTAACCATTGGCCCACTCTGTCTAAAACCAACACCACTATTAGGAAAGTTTTGCTGCAGCTCAAGGTATGTTTTAAAAATGGTACTTATTAATTCTTTTATAAATTAAAAATCAGGAGCTCAGTGTAAATTATTTTTCTTTATTTCCTTACTAATAAGGAAAGAAACAAATCCAAACTCATGCTCACATTTGATGACATTCCAAATTAATGATGTGACTCTCTGGATAAGTGGGCAAGTTTGCTTTCACTATTTCAGTGAACACTCCTGGGAAGCACCACAGAGGTGGCAGGTTTAGCCCAAATCCCACAGCTGTGCTGCATTTCCAAGGTGGAATTGCCACCCAGGTTCTCTCAGCAAGGTTTTCCCTCTGAAAACCAGATGAAACATCCTCCATATCTGCATGGGCTTGATGCACTTCTGCCAAAGTTCTGTCCCACCCAGTAAAGGAGTGAGCACAGAGTGCCCAAGCACTGCATTCCTGCAGGGCCTGGCTGCAGCTCTGAGAGCTAAGACACAAGAACATTACCTACATGTTGGCATTGATTAGTTCTGCCTCATTCTGCACCAGCAGCAGTGTCACCTCCATCAGGCTGCTCATGGCAGCTTCACGCACCCTGTGGAGACACAGACACATCAGAGGAGCTCATCTTAATGCTTAATAAAGTATTATTAAAAGTAGCATTAATAACACTTAATAAAATAAATAGTATTGAAATAAGCAGCACTTATTTCAATAAATGCATCAGTTAGGTGAAGACACCAGCAAAAATTCACAGTAACAAAAGCAATGACCTCTGAGAGCAGTTCCCATATTTTGGGAGGACAAGGAGTGTCCCCTCAGCCCCATTCTGTGAAACAAAGCTCACACTGCTCTGAGAGTCCAACAGTCACCCCTGCCTCACCAGCCTGGTTTTCATTCCAGCCAGATGTCATCAGGCATGTTCTTTATTTTAAGAAGGTTAAAACTGATAATGATTAGTAATATTTTGTGTGAAAGTAGATGTATTTAAACTTAAGTGCTCTGTCTGCTTCAAATTATTTTCTGAAAAGGCCAACTCACATTTTGACAGTCAGATATTGAACACTGTTAAGACTGTCACACTCTTGTAAATTTTCAAGCTTAATATTTCCAACATTAAATCAAGTTTTGACTCGGAGTAGCTTAAATCTCTATACTAAACAATAATTAATTTCACAAAAAGTTTGACTGAAGTAACACTAAGTTCTCCTTGAAGTGAGTCTTACCTAGATAATGATCTGCTCCCTTCAAAAAGTCTAAATACATTTTTTTAAAAAGTGTAATTTCAATAAAAAAAATAATCAGTATGCTTGTTTTAAACCATGTCTTGTCAATCCATGAGTTTTTAGAAGTGGTTCCTTTCTTAAGACAAGGGCAATACCTCAGTGGGTTACATGACCCTGCATAAGACCTGGCCCAGCATGTTCACTACATTTGTAACTCAGAGTAATGTCGTCCTTTCTCAGTAATAATTTTTTTAAAAAGGAAAAAAAAATATTTGAAAAGGCCCAGCAGCCTTCTATGAAAAGAAATACTCTCCTGCTGATTTCCAAGACAACTTGAAAACAGTTGCAATCTAAAACTGGGTGGGACCTTTGTTACAATGGTAAAAAAGGTAAATTACATCATTTTTTCCAAAGCAGCCTAAAACAAGTCTGGCAGTCTTTCATCAAGGTTATGTTTTACTAGTTTTTTGTATCGTATCTGACTTAGATATTTATGTCTAACACCTGTAGACAGATCAGACATGTCCCAGCAAACAATCTGTCAAAAGAAAGGTAAAGTTTGCATATGCAGAGTAAAGCTGGTGAAACTTTCCCACGACTCTATTAAAGAAACACAAAAATTACACAAAAAAAGACAAGGTCTCTCCAGAGAAACAGCATTTCTCTCATATCTTTCCATCTCCTTCACTGGTTTAGAAGAAATAGAATGAGAATGATATTTGGGAGGCCACAAAAGCCTTCAGCAGCCAAGAGTTTGCCATGAGAAAGGATCCCCCTTCCCCCTCTGATTTACATGTTTCTTGACTTAATTTTGGCTGGAATTGCCCAAAGAAGCTCAAAAAAAAGTATCTGGTGCTCAAAGCACATTTGTATTTTAATGGATGTTGGGAATTTAATTTCCTCAGGATTTCTTTGAACGTTCCACTATGTTTTGTTTTGTTTTGAAATGAAGACACAGATGAAGGATAAACAATAGCTGTGGGGAACTGCAGTGGGAGCTCTCAGATGTGGAAGTTAAGTTGAATACCTAATTACACTTAGCCAGGTCCTCATCTCCTTCAGTATCTCACCTGGCTTTGAAAACACAAAGCTCAGTATCTCTTCCTTTTCTCTGCCTCCCCACCCTGTATTATTGCTCTTGGATTTTCTGTCAGCTGCTCCTGGCCCTGTCTTGTGCTAGAGACACATTCACCTCCCTCCTGCTCCTCTGACAGCAGAGAAAGCCAAGCTCCTTCCTTGTGCAAGCTGGAATGACCTGCTCCTGATCCTCACTAGTTTGCATCCTTGTTTCCTCTTCTAAGGAAATGTCAAACACCTCCTGAGCTCTGATTTCTTGCCCTGTGTTACTATTTCCCTGCTGTACAATTTTCCCAGCTGAGAAGCTGGATACCACTACAGAAAATGGGAGATCCAAGCACACAAACCTCAGCTAAGGCTGAGAGCAGTCTGGATTATTTCTGCCATGAACTTTTCCAACACATTTGTAAATACTGCAGTCAAGTGCTAAAGGGACAAGGCTCACCAGTTACAGAAGTGCCCAATGACAACATGGCACAAAGCACCTTTCTTCTGCTTTGTGCTGCAGAACTGACACTTCCCTTCCTGTGCAAAGACAGAGAAGTTATTTATAATTATTGCAGCCCAGGCTGAACTGGTGAGATCTGACACTGCCAGTGACTGGCAGAGCACAACCAGCAAGGTCTGACTGTGGTTTGACTGCTCCTTGCCCAGGATCACTGGCAAGGAACAATCCAGCATGGGGCACACTGAAAAAAAAGCACAATCACAGCTTTTCTCCCTCCATAAGACAAGAGGTGGCTACAGGCTGTGCTGCACATCCCATCCCATATGGTTATTACAAATGTACTTCACAGCATCTGCCCCATTCAAGCCTAAGGAGGAATCCTGGAAAGGAGTATGGCACTGTCAGTAACTCTTTTTTCCTGTTTTAAAGCAAACCTGGGGCTACCAAATGAAATAATGACACTGGAGTTAAGACTGAGTAGGACAGAGCTCTAAACAGGACAGAACAAACCTGAGCCTAACCAAAAAGTTGCCAGGTGGGCAGCACGTGTCACCATGCTGGGCTTGGTCAGGGATGGGCACAGCCACTTTTCTCTCCATACAGCACTGCTGAAAACACCCTTCAGGAAGGAGGTAGTGACTGTCTGAAGTATTTATTTCATACAAACACTCTGCACAGATATGATTGACACAATCCACTCAAACACTCCACGTGACTCAGTGCTGTGGGACAAGAACTTCTTCAATAAACTGGGAAAATAACAAAATGTTTTCAACCAGCAGAATTATTTCTTACCAGTACTTTTCAAGCACTTGCTCCTTCCTGCCTGGAATGTAACAAAAGCAGAGCCAAATACTAGATATGACCTATCTGTAGGTTGTTAATTTAAAATCCTGAACACACATCTCTGTACCCTGAGATACTTCATGCAGCTGCCAGACAGGTCAAATACATGTATTTTACCACTTCATTACCATACCACACAAACAGCATCCAGTTTAACCCTCAGGTTAAACAAGACTGATTCTTCATATCTAAAAGCAACATGAATCTGCACACTTTCAAATTAAAATTATGGATTCAGACAATAAAATTAAGCAGCCTTTTCAAAACCAGCATTTTACTCAAAATCAACTGTCAACAAATAAAAGACAACTAAAATTACTCTATCACATTCATTTACAGATTCTCTATACTGAGTTTTGGCTTCAAAAAACTCAGGCTTCTCTATACTGAGTTTTACTGCTCTGAGGCTTCTACATAGCATCAAAAGTATTTTAAATCTGCAGATACTGGACTTGTTCCTGAACTAGGATAATTTAATGCTTTTTATTAACAAGTACTACTTCGGGATGGGCACATTTTGCTCATAAACAAGTGCAGATAAGTACCCTGACAGGAGTATGTTTGGTTTGTAAGATCCATATTTCTGTGCTGTGCAATTCTACAGGATGGCATGAGTAACATGGACTCTTCATGATCTCTCCCATTCAAAGCTGGAAGGAACTTCCAATCAGTAAGTGCTGACACATCCCCAATTAGAGTTTCTTTGGAAATGAAACACAAACCCAAAGAAGGACAGAGCCTTTACAGTCATGAATTTTGAAATTGCCTTTGCAGATCACTGTTACTGAAGGAATACAGAGCATTCAGAGGAATGCAGTCTTATACACTGAAACTTCTTTGTATATTAGGGGGACCTTGAAGATTGAGGAATGCCATGAAAGTAAGACTGCTAATAGACTTATTATTACTAAGATTTTATTAATCTTATTAAGTTTACTAAATTTATTAATCTACCTATGCTACAGATTTCACATCAGCAGACATATTCCTATAGACTTATGATTGATTCTTGCAGTCTCATATCTGAAATCATTGAAACTCTAAATGTACAAAAGATTTGGTGATGCTGCAGCACAATTGAGAGTTTTTATCCCTCTCAACACGTTATGCAGCTGCTCCCTCTCCTGGCAAAAGATTCCCACAACAGGAATGTGCAGCAGGAGAGACCAGGCAGGACCAAATGTGTTGTTTCAAATAAAGAGAAGTAATGTTTCCAATCCCTGTTTTGCAACTGAATACATTCCTGGTATTCACTAAAAGGAACTAATGTCACCCCCAGAACCAGAAAAAGGCTTAACTTCAGTTTTGAACACATCAGCCCCCATGTTCCCAATTTCTGAGGAGGGACAACCAAAACTTGTCAGCTCCGCCTTTGACTTTCCACTTCTCTTCCTGCTGTGCATTCCTAATTCCTAGCTAGGCTCAAATCTCCAAAGGCTTGGAGCTCTTGTTTCTAAGAGGTTTTGAAAATACATCAGCTTTTCTTAGACCTTAAACCTGGCCCTGGATTTTAGCCCCACCTTACCATCCTCCAACATCACCCCGGCTGTCGGTGGTGTAGTCGGTGACACCGGTGAGCAGCGTGGCATAAATCTGATCCACGTTATCCTTGCAGACATATTCCTGCTGGGATCCATCTCCCTTCACACCCACTGTCTGGCAAACCCTTCAAAAAAAGGGGAAAAGAAGGGATGGGAGGCAATTAGGATCAAGCTTTGTTATGTTGCTTAATAAAATTCCCAATACCTGGAACATCTGCTACAGATGGAATGAGGAATATTTCTGTGCTGTACTTGACCTAAGAATTTCTGAGCAGTGTTTGGGTTCAAGGGAACACTGGCTAAGCTAAAATCTCAGCAGGTAGCAGGTTGCTTTCACATCTATAGCACAAAAAGGAACATGCTTTCAGTCTCTGAACTCTCCTTAAAATAAAGTCAGGAAGAAGAGTAAAGGGCCAACACAATGTGCATTGAACCTGATATTAAACTTCTTTACCTTGAAGACACGGGGTTTTTAGCAGTGTAACAGTTTAAGTGCATAAAATATTAATGCACACTATTAACTGCACTGTGACATTCAACATAGAAAATATTCCTTTAAATAAAAGGCACAATTTCTTCTTTTTTTAAGACTGTGGAAAAAACATATATTTTTCCTCCTCAGTAAAGCTCATTAAATTGCAGGCCATGAGAAGGGCAAATATTAAAATATACTCTAGGTAGTCAGTTAACTGATAAAAAACTGACAGCACCATCAGAGCTGCAGTCCATATTCAGGTGTGGTAATCCTCTGAATCAAAAATAAATTGAGTCTTGGATATGATCTCAAGATGTGTGTATGTGTAACAGTGTAACTGATTTCAAGACTCATGCTCCCAGCAGAATGAACAGGAGAAAGCTTCTACAGAGAGATTTAAAAATTAGGCAAAAGCAGAGATGAGAAACATACTTTGCAATTGCTATTAAGGCATCTCTCCTGGATTCAGCAAAGCTCACATCTTCAGGGGAAATTATTGTAACTTTTTTTAGACCTTCCAGAACCTAAAAAAATACAAAGATTGAGATATATAAATCCAAAGCATTTTTTACTACATTAAATTTAGGTATCACAGTAAAATGAGTTCAATGCTGTCTGGAAGAACCAAGCAGGCAGCAGAGTTTGGATCCTCCCCAGGAGTGCCCTGCACATTTCTCTGCTCCCTTGGACCAATGGCCCATAGCAAAGGGATAATTGAACCTCTGGCTTTTCCATTAACACTACTAAAGCAGGACTAAACATTAATTATCAGAAACTATGGCAAGCTCAACTCATGATGGTTTTCTGTACATTAGCATTCAAACCCCTTTGACAAAGACCTTTAATTATGATCATTATTATTTATTTGATTACTGTCACAGGTTTCATTCAAAATGCCTTGTGCCCTCTTCTCATTACAATGATCCTATTTTCTCACCTGCTGGAGCCTGCCCTTCAGCAGAAACCTTGGAAGGGCCCCAAGAGCTCGTGAAAAGCCACAACGAATCATTTCCTCTGTGTTTTGTAGTTCTGAAACATACTGTGTCACCAGCTCATCTGGAAAAAATACAATTGAAAAGTGAAAAGAAACCACCACATCGTTATAATTTCATATCTGGCTAAAGAAAAAAAAAAAGGAAAAGATCTCCTAAACAAAGCAGCTGGAAAATTTTGTAATTTGTTAAACTAAAATGCAGAATACCCTACTTTTCTACAGGAAAAGGAAAAAAATTTTAAGATGTTCACTTTTACATGAATGAATTCATACTTTCTGTCTCAAAATCTGACTTTGTATTTAGACTAAGCCTACTAGTTCAGAGAGAGAGAAGACAAACTTCTCAATTTTAAAGAGTTATCCAATTTTAGTCATCCAAATAATAAGCACAAATTTCTAGGTAAGCACAGGGGAGCAAGTTCTTTTTATATTTATAGGTCACCATTTTCTATCATTGGATAAGCGTTCTGTGTTAGGCAGGAGATCCCCAGGTTGGTGAAGCTCAGTTATTTTACCAGTTTTCCCTCAGAAAACTCCTGATTGGAGTCCTGTTAAGGCACACACATAGATCATACCTGAAAAGTGAGATCATTTCAGATGATTTTTCATAGAGAGACATAAATGAAGCTGGGTGTTTTGGAGGAGAAATCTCAAGAAGAAATTCCCCCTTTGGTTCTGTATGCTGGCACAGGAGCCAGCAGGGACAGTGGCCCCACAAACAGCAGCAGAGTAAAAGGCACAAGAATAAACTCAGCTGGGCATGGAAGGAGGAGCCTCAGCAAACATGTAAAGTGATAGCAAAGAGAGAAGGAGGGTGTATGAAAAAATGAAAAGTCAGGAACAGGTTCACATTTCTGCTGCAGCCTTGAACTCACACTTACAGACAATACTTCCTTTACCCGATTTTTCACATTAAACTCTCCTGTAAAATGCAGAAAAAAAACTAAGTACTCTAGAAAAGGTTCTCCAAGACAGCTGCAATAAACACAGCTCTGATTCAGACAGGAGCAAGGTGGTCTTATCAATCCCTTTACTGGAGAAACACTTTTTAATCCTCAAAGAAAAAGAACCAGAGATCCTGGGAAGATTACATAATTGTGCCACTGCTTACTGTAATCTAAGGTTGAAATGGTTGAGCAATATTTGCTAGAGGAAGAAAGAAGAGTTGCCATAAGAAACTCCCCATTCATCATAATTCATGGTTCTTTCAAAGCCCAATGCAATGGACAGGCCCCAGCTCGTCCCTCCCAGCAGGGCCCAGCTCCCTGGCCAGAGGTGAGCAACACCTCAGATAAGCACATCTGTTATTTAAACTTCCCAAACCACAGGGCTGCTCAGAGTCCTGAGGCCATAGGAAGATGCAGTGTTTGCTGTGACAGCAAGAAGATCTTAAACAGTGAGGCTGTGACAGTCTCCACTTTGAGTGATGTAAATTTAAGACTGACATTTTAGCCAAATGACACAGCAACGAGCCAACAAGCAGCTCTTGACTTATAATCACTCAGTAATTATGGTGGAAAATGTAATGTAAATGTTAATATTCTTCTAAGAGCCTTCAGCTTCATAAACCAACAGGGCCTATGAAGTGTCTACAATATTAATTCCACACAACCCATCCTGAAAGAGTATTAAAGAGAAAGTCAGCAAAAGCAAACTAGAACACTTTAAGACAGGAAAAGAAAAAACAAAAGGTCAAAACAAACAGAGGCAAAAGTAGTGATTCAATAAAACTGCAGCCCTATAAGGACAGATTCAGAATGTCAAATCGCTAAAGCACCTTTGATTGGTATTTTCATTTTGATCATCAAGCAACAGTGAAACACTGGGTAAATTTTACCAAGAGCTTTTTTTTCCCTAATCCCCTTGATCATGTCCCAGCCTGCTTTAACTGACTTATCTAAGGCACCTGCACTGTGCTGAGTATCTCCTGCACTGCAGCTTCCACACAGACCCACTTCCATCACACACAGTGGGGAGGACTTTTGCTACTGGGTTTCAATCCCACAACAGACAGGCATGAAATGTCTAAGTTTTATCAGTACAGAGAGAAAATACACTTTTTTTTGTTGTTTTTTAAAAGATGCTTGCACGTGTAATGGCACTTCTGTTACCATGTGTGGAGCAGGGTCCAGTTCAAAGCCAAATAAAAGGGTACTAAAGATGGAGCTGACCAGAGAGTTTTCTAGAACAGAAAAATTGTCAATTCACAATTTTACTCCAGAAAGTCTGATGAGAAATTTTGTCTGTATCTACAAATGTGACCTAATTGTGTCCCCAGACCATCACAGCCACACTGCCATGGTCCCTTCAAGCACAAGCCAGATGAAAAGTTAACCTAAAATCCAGGAAAAAACAATGAGGCTTCAGAGGAACCTAAATGAATATACATGAGTATATATAAATGAGTATATATAAATGAGTATATATAAATGAGTGCAACAACAGCTGCAGCCTGTATTTCCAGCAGATTTCTTCCTGACTTGGGCACCTGCTTGAGTTTTCCAGTCCACTTTTACAGAAACTTGAAACTTCATCCTTACATACAGATTGACCTATCAACTTTTCAACTTTTTAGCTTGTTT
>VZTT01055189.1:19799-32538 GCA_013400855.1 Buphagus erythrorhynchus
TTCTGGTTTTGCACATGACCCTTTCCTGAGGTTGTGGGGATTTTATCTGCCTTGGTACCATATCACATCTTCCCATGCTGCCCACAAAGAATCTGGCAGGCAGGGCCAAACTCCAGGAGGGAAAGGGCCATTTTGGGATTGTTTGGGTTTGTTTGTTTGTTTTTGTTTTTTTTTTTTACAAAAATGTAGAGATTTAGCACTAAATAAAGTATTTTAAAATCAGGATAGGCTGCTTTTATAGTTCAGCCCTAATGTCTTTGGGGCATGGACTGCATGTAAATACACCTGTGATCAACATCAGGTTCATTTTGGGAACAACTCTAAAACAAATAAATAAAAAGGTATTTTGTTACCCGATTTAATAATGGCAAAAAATAGAAAAATAAATCCATTTTTTATTAAGTATATGTAAATTCACTATCATATTTAGAAAAACAAGAATATAAATGTTGTTATTCTTAAAATATTTATCTGTACAATCCAGTAATTTGTCTCTGATGGACATGATANTGATGGACATGATACAATCTGATCCCTGAAACAAAGACAAGTAAAAGAAAAGCAGTATAAAAAAAGATGCTGATTCATATGCCCATAAGAGAAATTTAAGCCTCCTCCTGTACTGCTGATCAAAATACAAACACATGAACTTTCACATGCACATTTACCAGAACTCTGGGCGTCCTTTTCTATCTTTTTCTTATCCCTTAGCAATTCTTCTGTCAATCAGCCATGATCTCTGGCAGAGGTTATCAAAATAGGATGTGAAAATGATTCACTTTGTTAAAATTTAGGATTTTAGAAACACATAGTCTTTGTTTCTTTGCTTTACAGTATGGAATAGAAAATATTGCCTTGTATTATTATGGTGGTACCTTCTATTCACCTCCAGCAAAACCCCTGAGACATTTCCCACACTTCCAGCTGTCATTTTTCAGACAACTTTCAGCTGTCAGTTATTTTTTTCCTGAAGAATTTTAAGTTCCTTTAAAACCAGTGATGCCCCTCCCCATCCTGTGCAATACCTCCAAAGTGCAAGTTTGGTCCAGCCCAGTATTCTGTGCCTCTATGCTAAACATGAATCATTACCCTGCAGAGCTGGATCAGCCTCTCCCCTCTCGTTGATGTAAAATTCATTGCACAGTGCAGCCAGTGCAGACACTGCAGACTCCTGCAACAGAGGACAGAAACACATTCACTCACCTCATGTGTTCTTAGAATTTTTAAGGAAAAAGAAAGTGGATTTTAAAAAAAAAACAAACAACCAAAAAACTCCTTTCAGATACTGGCATTTCCTTTCTTATTATTTCTTCCCAATACTGGTTTAGTAAGGAAACTTATATAAGGAAAAAACCAGATTTTTATCTTATTCCTTCAATATGACCAGTAAGCTAAATTAGCATTTAAGAAAATAACAGTAATGTATGAAATGTATTTTCAGTTCAGATGAAAGACCTCCAGGATGACACAGCATTACAAAACACAGAAGTCATCATTTCATCTTCCATATACTGATGCCAGACTGACAAGAAACAAACCCTATTTCCCCAGGGAGTTACAGAAAAGAACATGGACTGAAGGTTATAAAGAAAAAAGCCTGAACATTCAGGATCATAGGCCTTGGGTCCTGATTTAATTGGTTTAGAAAAGGATCAATGGTTGTGTATTATATCTGAGCCTCCTCATTTTTAGAGTGGTTTCAGTTATTGATAGAGAACACAAAATAACTCAGCTGCTATATCAGAAAGCACATAATAGTTTTTCTCATAGAATTTATGGCTGAGTTATACTTTTCAGCTGATAATATAAAGTTACCCCAAATTATAATAAATGTGAAAGCACACAAAAGCTATGCATTGTTCACTTCATGTTAATAGCAACAATACTTATTAACACTCATGTTCTCCAGGTACAAGAAATCTAAAATATAACACAGAAATCCAGCCCAGCTGATTCATTCTGCCCTCAAAGACACCTCAGACAAGTTCTCTATGCAAAATCAAAGACTTGAAAGAAAATCAGCACTCACCTAAACAATATTCTAACTACCACAGGCATTATAGTAGGAAAATATGCAGAATTGTCTAACTGCTGTAGATCAGGGACCTTTAAAGGTTTAATTATCCAACCTCTGCCATGGGCAGGAATGCCTGGGACCAGACCAGATTGCTCAGATATTTTATTTTCTAAATTAATGTTTTTCACCTTAAATGTATGAAGTTAAACTGGAAGAGAATACTGTATGTCAGAAAAAAGATTACTTTTCAACATCTTAAGCATTTCCCTTAAAATAATTTCTCTCTAAAAGAGAAATAGAAATAAGTGAGAATTGCCATTTGCTAAATACACTTTGCTTGGCTTTAACTGATGTTTACCAAACAAGTCAAAATTCTCTACAGCCTATAATTAATTCTTCTAAGCTTTTGGTTTAGAAGTTGCAGTTATAAGACATACCAGCACTTTGAATAAATTGTTAATGCCAAAAGAATATCCTAAGAATTCAAATTTCTTTTTTTAATTTCCTTCAGTGATTTGGATACACTCCAGTCTCCTCTGTCTCCCAAGGACAACTTTAGAAGATGAGCTGTGAGGTACCTGAAATGTCTTTTTATCTTATTACTAAAACCTAGCACAATGAACACAGTATGTTAAATTCAGATTGTCTGTAAGCTTTAGAAGGGTAGACAGAAATTGCCTTTATAATTCAGCAGAACATTTAAGAGCACGAGATCAAACTGCCATGGGATTTCTTGGGAAAATTAAAGTGAATAACTGGAGGTGTTAAGATGATGTAAATAAAACAGCATGAGACACATACATCAATGGATTTAATATTCAGAATCAGCAGTCTGAGAGCACAGAACAAGGATTTGCAGCAGAGTTTATTGGAAAATTTAAGCTCCTTGTCCTGAATAACTCTGGTAACTCACACCAATGCTCACAGAGTTACCAAATGCCCTCAGTACCTATGGACATCATCTAGAGCATTTTTAATTCTCACAAGAATTCTCTGAAACCACACATATTGCAGGTACAGCAGAACAGAAGCAAAACACCCTGTAAATGTAACCACAGAGTCACCAGGGAGCAGCTTCCAGCACCATCAGCAACTGTCCAGAGGTTCAGACAAGAACAACCTTTGGGATAACTGCTCAAGTACTAATCAGAAAGGTCCACTGGAATCTTGAGGGATTCAAAATAAACTCTTTAAATACCCCTTTCCACACATCTAAGAAACAAGCATTCAAGAACCAATAAGATCTCAACGATAATCCACCAAAGGAAAGCAAAAGTATTTTTATATTTGTATTTAATGTCACCACATGAAGGAGAAGAAATTATTGTACCTTTATATGCTGTCGTGCAGCACTGGAAACAAGAGTGAGATGTCTTAGACTGTCATTTATTAACCACTGCCAACCACCTGGAACAGCAAGCAACATAAACAGCTTTAACTTTTCCTACTTTCTGAATTTCAACATTCTCCACTTAATTTTCCCACAGACCAGCAATTATACAGATCAACCTGTGTCCTTGGTTTTCCAAACTATGCAAGGCTGTGACTCCCAGTCCAGCTCCTCCAGACTGGATCACCATGTCCATAGTGAACAGCCCATGCCTGCTGACACTGAGTACTGCACATTCTATTTACTGTCAAGTTAACAGCTAAAAACCAAATCTTCAAATTACATCATCATCTGCTGCAGTATTTGTCTATCTTTTTGGCATTTTTTAATGTGTTAGGCCACCCAAGCCCATTATTTTTGCTTCTTTGAAAAGTGTAATTTGTTAATCCTTCAGTTTAATGAGTAGTTACTACAGTCATGGAAGGTTATTTAAAATAGGACATACCGATTATTGGATCTCCTCTAAATGGCATTTTTGATAGCGACAACTTTTCAATTAAAGTGCAGACTGTAAGAAAATAAGTTTGATAACAAGATAAATATCCCCCCAGAAAAGAGAAATTGTAGCAATTTTGAAGAGACAACCACAGGAAGTTACATTAGCGTTAATTTTAAATTGAAAAATATTTTAAAATAGATGTTCAAAATAAGGGAAATTAAACACTGAAAGGGAATTACATTTGTACAAAAATCACCACGAGGCAGTAACTGTCCTCTGACATGAGTTAGTTCCATAATTCATGTAAATCCCTTGCTTGTTGGGATGTTTTCCCCCTCTGCCATTCAAGGTGTGAACATACATATCAGCCACTTTTTTCCTGCATACAGTCTGGAAATGGCAGTGTAGTATCAGTGACAGCAAACCAACTGAGCCTAGGATAATACTACAGCTACTAAAACCTATTCAAATATATATGACAGGTTTTCCTACTTCTTATTCACATTGTTTTTGAACCTCCAAGGAGTGGCATTTGTTCACGGCACAGAGCTGGGAGCTATGAAACTGGATGCAGCTTTATTTCCTTTGATATTTGGAATACATGAGGACATCCTTTTAATAATAAAGGCCTTATTATTTTTAATCTATGAACTTATAGTTCTATGCTTACAAACCCACTTTGAGAATTGTATTTTTTTTAATGTTTTGAGGCTTTTTTGAGGAATGGAGATTAACACAGTAAACACTGCAAATTTTCTGTCCAACAGATTGACTGCACTGCTCAAATGAAAACTCAGCACTTGGGGAATACCATTATGTTTCACCTCCTGAAGTTCAGTTCAAATAAACAAGATTGGTGTAACTCCATCACTGCCTGGCTGCTTCAGAGTTGGTGGAGAGGAGGGAAAGGACAAAATAAGGTGCTATATAAAGTAATGCCACTGTTTTGTTTTCCTCTCCTCCCATAACTTGATTTTTGACTCTTTCTGGGTTCTGTACACAGCTCATCATCTTCATTTATAATCAACTTATTGGGCTCCAAATCTTCTCTTGAACTCACTCCTCACTATGGCAATGCCACACAGAATCCTCTCAATACTTTGTGTCAGCTTCTCTGTGCTAGTATTTATTCACAGACAAGGTTAAGTGCAATGTGATTAAACCCAAGTCTCTTGGGGTTCCTCCTTAGCTCTCTGCACTTCTTTGTGCTCTATTGTGGTTGAGACCATCATCTTCATTAGACATGCAGGCAATTTGTGGAACATTTTCAGTTCTTCTCTTATTCCACCTACACAGCTGTATCATGCCAAAATACTGCCATTTGTACTTCTCCAAAACCATGAAATGTTCAGCTGCTTAAAAGCTAAAACATATCACAAAAACCCTATTCCTTCAGCTTGCATTTTCATGTCATACAGCTGTAATCTCACTCAAATCCCCTTGCTCTTCCACCTCAGGACTGAAGCTCTTTTACCCATGAGGTCTGGATGGCTTCACATCTTCCAAGCTGGAATCTGCTCTGCAGCACTTCCTTTATTCAACTCACAAGCAGGAAACCAAGTTGGCATCATTTCCTCATCCACCCAGCCTACTTCTTCCTGCAACACCCTTCCTTTTTACAGCACATAACAATCTTCAAAATCCATCTTTTCTGTGATGCCACACTCCCCAGAGACTGTTGTTTATATGGTCTTTATGCTTCACTTCTGTGCACACACGTGTAATGACAAAATCATTATTTCCACCATGGCTTCTGTCTCAAAGTGCAGATTATATCTCTTCTGGAGAGGAATCTGAGTAAATCACTGGAGGAAGACAGCTCTACCCTGAAAAAAATTCACTGCATGCAAAAAGAGAAGGACACAGCCCAGAACCATCTCCAGCTCTTACACAGAGTTATTCCAAATGTATTGGCACCCCATGTCCTGGTGTACCCATCTGCTGATTGGCCTCCAAAGTTTGTATTTTTTAATTACTGTGCAGACTTTACTTATACATTCAACACATCATATGCAAAACGAACTGGAAACATGTAAACAGCCAAATTCCTCAGGGCACCTCTCGTGCTGTCCCACCCCAGCTCTGGTACTCACCAGCTGGTCTCATCAGTTCTCCACCTAAACCCCTGCAAAACAGAAACAGCCTTCAGCAACCTCAGTGTGTATTGCCCATAGTGAGGCAAAAACACCTCAAAACCATTTCAGAATGAAAGCAGAGCACAAAATACCCACAGTTTTGTATTTGATCAACTCTGCTTCCTTTTAAATCAACTTTTTTTTACTTCAGTGTGATTAATACAAACCTCCCCTAATATTAAGCTTTCCTCTTGCAAAAATGCACTCCCAGTCTTCCTAATCTTTAACATGAATAATAAAAAGATCGTCAAGTTCATTCTGCTTTTCTTTCCACTCACTTCAGAAACATTCCAAGCCCATGAGACTGGCCAAAGGACTTTCCAGTCAGTCTCCAACAGCTTCTGATTTCCATAGGTGAAAAGGAATTATATGCAATTTTTAAATAAAATCATCATCTCTGTAAAACTAAATAGAAACTTCCCTTCCCAGTTCCCATATGTTAACTGCTTTCCTCTCCTAGTGAGATTTATCATCCTTCTCCTTTCCTGCTCAAGCACCCTCCCAGGTGATTTTGTGTTTATCACCACAAGAAACACATCAGAAAAGAGAGAGAAACAAATGGCTTAAGCTACTTCAGACCCTGCTGAGGTAAAGGATGGTTTCACCAGCTCAGACCTCAGCCCAGTTCCTCTGTCTGAACGTGAGCCTGGCCAGTAACAGCACTTGGAGAAGAAAATCTGCACTGGGCAGAAAGCTGGGAGAAAGAAAAGCATGCTGGAAATGGCAGGGCCTGTTTTCATTCTTTGGCTTCTGGCTGTGGGCAGAGACTTCTCCTCACCCCACTGAGCACTGTCTGCTGGTGTCTGGATACCCATCCCCAAGGCAATGCCTGAGGTGGCTCACTCAGTGTCACTCAGTGTCACCCTCTGTGGCTTCACTGTTCCATTTTGTGAACCTTTGACCTCCCCTTCCTATGGATATTTCCTCCCTTGACTCCTCACTGTCTCCCTTCACTTCTGCTGGAATATTTCCTCCCCGAGGTGTGCCAAACCCTAAATCACCTGTTTGTATGTCCACGCTCTGGCAGAAACTCCCAGCAAGGGGAGCAACAACAAAGACTTGTTTATTTGCTTGTTGTTTTTTGTTTGTTTTAAACATTTTCTTCCCTCCTCTCCTCCTTCCTCCCCACAATAAAATTAGTAGCTGTGCTCAGAAGGCCAGCTTAGCAATCCTAACAACTCTTACAAATTCGTTCTCCAATTTATCCCTTTGTATGAGCTTCAAAAGCCTGAACATTTTTGAAACACGTTTGTCCATTCCCTACAAGGAGGTCCCTTCTGTAACATGCTCTGGGTTTCTGACTGCTCAACAATTTCATTGGTTTTTCAGGTAATGCAGAAATGCCAACTCCACAATATCCTCGTTTGCCATAGGTCAGCACTTCCTTTAATTGAGAAGCTTTTGCTTTCCACAATCGATATATATTAGGCTTAATTTAATAATCCCCAACTCAGTTTATCATTGTAGGAAGCAAGCACAGCTTCTACATCCTCATGCTGATAAGGTGTGTGCATTGTCTACCCCACCCTCCTGCCATGCTGTCTGCTCTCCAGCTTCTAAAAAATTTAAATCAGAAAACAAAAAAAGTGATGCAAGGAGTCGAGACAGTGGCAAAAACAGGTGACTGATGTGGCAAGCCTTGCTTCCTCTTCCACACTTCTCCCTTTTATTTTGCCTTCACCCATTTCTTGCCTTTTGTCTGTAGCCTTACTGCAAATGAGTATAAAATAATCACCTTGCAAATGTGTTTGGTGTGCAGCAGAGTCTGCTGATGCAGGGATTCAGATATGGACTGCTCTGCTCCAACTACAAAGCAAGAACTGACTCACAAAGGCTGCTCTTCTCCATTTCCTTGCACTGCCAAGAAGGAAGTCAGGCCACTTCAAGCTGTGCTGATGGTAATAATTTGAGTGCTATCCCTTCCTCTGGCGTTTCACCAACTGCATTTAATTCCAGAGTTTAGGGCCTCTCTGAAGATTGCTGTCCCCATGCAAGAATGCAGAAATGTGACAGGGATTTGCATAGCAACTCTTCCACGTGGCACAGACTGCAACCCAATCCCTCTTGGGTGACACCATGACCTGTGTGTGCTCCTCTGCAAAGCTTCCCCAGTTGGTTCTTGCCCAGACACTCTGTATGTCCACCAATACAGCTAATATTCCCCCCCTTCCACAGCTCATGCATATTTCACTTTTAAGAACCAAGAATTCTATCGTAATTCAAGATCTTTCCTCAGTCAGTGCTTGGTTTGTCAAACATGATGCACATCTTTCTATTAACTTTATCTCACTCCACAGTATTTCACTAAATTAAAAAGATACGGATCTACCTAATTCAGAGATTCTGAATTTTGCTGTACAGTCAGTATTCTTTCCTTTTTATTCCAAAGACACATCCACAAGTTGCATCACATTATTAGATGTACCTGTTTCAAGCTTTAATTATTAATTCAATTTGCAAATTGACTGATGCAGTGCCCAGGTTCCACAAGCTCCTAAGCATTCCTTCGTGTGTGCAGTTCCACAGCAATGCTTCTCTCCTAGAAACATCCTGGGGTGAGTCACAATTTATGTGTGGAAAATAAAATCTATAATCCCTTGCAGAACTGACGAATTAACATTACTGACCTAAGAATGACAGTTCTATTTTATAATTACATTGGCTTGAATCAGAACCAGCAACAGTGCTGTTCTCAGGGCATAAAGAAGTTCAAAGTACTTTTGTGGATTTATTTTTTTAAATTATTTTAAGCCTGCTGTTTTTTGTGAGAAGGCCAGAATTCCTCTTTAAAGTAATAAAAATAACAGTAACTGAAGCTGCTTAGAATTAAAAAGCATCTATGTTTTCACAAATATTCAAATCTGAAGCTAAAAGTACTGGAATAGCTGAAGAGATTCAGTTGTAAATACTGGATTTTGGGAAAGCTGAGAACAATTTCACCTCCATATGAACAGCAACCAAGCATTTTCCTTGGGAACTCTTTGTCCTAAATAGAACTGAGGATTCTTTAAAGGTTCAGGTTGCACATTCCCTGGGTTTTGAAGGTACAGAATGGCTTTGTCAGAGGGCACACATGGGGGAAAGAGAAATCCCTGAGCATAGCTGAATAGATTAACAAAGCTTTCATGGCCAACCAAGATGCACAGAATAAACCCCACTAACATGAGAAACACCAAGGTTTAGGCTACTATAAATTCATATGCCACTTTGTATTGTAACATCAGAATACTACAGGTGAAATCCTGGCTCTAGGGAAGTCAGAGCTTTCCCAGTGACTTCAGTTTGTAGCAGAAGAATTTCCCTTACAACTCTTCAGAGGACAGGGCAGCACGATCTCACACAGCCATCCAGGTCCTGGATGCATAAAACCATTTGAACTTGGAAGAACTGTTGCAAAGCTGGAATTCTCTGCTGATTAAGCTCATATGCCTAAAAAACTCTTTTAGGCAGATGAATGCCAAGAAACACATTTGCCCTGAAACCATCAAGATTAGTTACAACCTTAAAGGTCTTTGAAATGAGACAAGTTTCTCTTTTGCCCAGCACCTGTCAACACCTGCGGGCTCCCTTACTCTGCTGGAAAAGCCGAAACTCAGAAGGTGCCGCTTCAACTGACACTGGCTGCTACTCCAAGCTCCTAAATCTGCTGGGCTGCCACAGCTGACGTGCTCCACAGCCAGCCAGCCTCTCCAGAGGCTGCAGGGATGAGCTCAGAGCAAGGCTGGGCGTGCAGCACGTCGCAGGCACCGCGCTGCCCGGTGTGGGAGTCGCTGACAAACATCCCGACACATGCAGCTGGGATGGAACCCTCAAGGGCCAATAAACACAACGTGTGCTGAGATACAGAGTGCACTGCAACCACCTGCAGGCAGCCCAGCACCTCCATAGCCATCCCTCATCTTCTGGGCACTCAGGCCTGTGGTATCAGACTCAGAACTGGCTGCAAGGAAGGTATAAAATATTCTGAACATTTGTTCAGTTGCATAGTTGCTCCAGAACCTCAGACCAGATGAGGTAGTTTCAGAGAATCTTAACAGAATTACTATTAAAATAGTTCTAGTATTAAAATACTTCTACTTTTTTAAAAGTCTTTTCTTGAAGACTTTTCATATTATTGAATCACAGAATTATTTAGGTCGGAAAAGACCTTTAAGATCATTGAGTCCAACCACTGCCAAGACCAACCTAACCCTTTTAAAGGTGTTAAAACCTTATAAACTAAACCCTTTTTAACACATCTTTTAAATCTAGGTTTTCACAGATGGTAAAAAACAGTGATGGTGACTGCACCACTGCCCTGGGCAGCTTATGCAAGAGCTTCACAAATCTTTGAGTGAAGTATTTTTCTCCAACATCAAGTTAAACCTTCCTTGGTGCAACTTAAGGCCATTTCCTCTTCCCTATCGCTTGCTACTTGAGAGAAGGAGTATTGAGAATGAGTCCAAGGTCTCAGATGCACAACAGAAATAGATCTGCTACAAAAAAAACAGCTACTAATCATGCTGGTGCAGTGGAAGCAGAATGGAAGCAGAATGGAATCAGGCTGACTACTGACTGTGTTTAAACCAGCAGAGTGATTTCCTAACCCAAGTAAGACAGCTGAAGGCAACAGATACCACAAGGTTTCATCTTAGGTTTTTATACACAGAAGTGCCATTTAAAACAAATAAAATACAGCACACTTTTTGTAACTTTATAACCTGGACAGCCCTAAACAGGCACAGAAGGCAGATGCTCTACAGGGCATGGTTTGCATATGCCTTGGTGTAACCCCCACACAGAAACCCAGAAACTCCTGCACAACCCACAGCTGGAAGTGCACATGCAAATGCTCAAACCAACCAGCTCCTCCAGACAAACCAGTGCATCAGATGTGTCAGGATCAAGGCTAATGGCAGGAAGTACACACTGATGTGCCTGGACTTGCAGGCTCCTTTGTACTATGGTAAACCCAGAAAGGACTTCTGCAGGAGGACAGAAAAATAAAGGACTTCTGCTTGCATATACTCTTATTAGGGAATACAAAAAAAATTAGTAATACAGTAGAAGATGGGATTTTCTACAACTAGCATAAAAAATCTGAATGTTTCAAGTATATTCAAAATTGAGACTGACTGCAGTATAACTCAAAACAGGACTGTGTAAAGGATAATTTATGGCCGTTTTTCAAAATCAGGTTAAAGATGGTACAAGAACTGCTGAACAAAGTAAGATGGGAGAGCAGCTCTATCAATGTCTCCATTACAGCACTTTGGCTTTCTCCTGTTTGACTTGAGGTCCTTATGGATTCAACAGAATCAGACAGTCAAGAAACTCGTGACTCATTTTTCCAGGTTAAAATTTATAAATTGCAACTTTGTAAAAAAATATTTTAAAAAACCCCAAAATCCAGCATTTCTACACTTTACTTCCTTTTCCCTTTCTCAGAGGGCAAAAAATTCCCTAGAACAGCTTGATCAAAGCATTAAAATCCCTTCAGTCCCTGACAAGGCTGTTTAGTGGCCAGAAGTGAAAGCAAAATATCTGATAAACAGTTGAGACATGTGGCCAGATGCTCTTTTGTTAAGACAGTTTAAAAACTTGAAACACAAATAAAAAACACAGGTTTTCAACATTCCTCCAAGATGTTGTTAACACCGAAAATTCCCGGTAGCAATTTCTCAAATGGAAATCTTTGGAATATTATGTGCAATAATTACTCATCATGAAACGAGTTTGGCTTGTTTCACTAAATGCTTGCCCAGCAACACTCAAATTGTTGGTTTGTTTTTATAACCTAATTTATTTTTCTTGTCCCATTTTAAAATATGTTATGCATACTGATATTTTACAATATGGATTAGGGCAGACATCTCTGTCTCAGCTAAGTATGAGAGCAAACAGCAGTGAATCAATCTTGCTTGGAGTTGAATTAGAATTCTTATCTAGAACAAAAACATTTCTGTAGGCATCTTATAAATACCATTAAGTGCAAGAAGTGCACATTATGACAAAAACAAATTACACCCAAGCTCCACCCTGACATTAAAGAATTTATGGAAGCCAAGAGAGCCACCCACAAAGACATGAATATACAGTATCAGCACTAAGCCCATCTGCCAGCCCAAGCTCACTCAGGGCTGGAAGTGTCACATTTCTCTGGATGACTCCTCAAGAAGTAAATTTTATCATTTTTTCAGAAAGTTTCATTATTAAAAAAACTTGCATAAAAATTCTTTAACCTGTAAATAAGAATTACATTAAAAACTAGTTCAGGTTTACTGCTTTTCAGGGAAGGCACGTGTGAAGAAGTGAACTAAAAATTACCAAAAATTGTTGTCAGTTAAAGGAGGAAAAACCCTCACTTGCATATACTCTTATTAGGGAATACAATCTATCATGATTTGATTTCCTTAAATGTAGAAGCAAACTCTGAAGTCACACACCAATTTTAATTCACATGTACTTAACAGTTCCTTAAGCAATATCCCTTAATTTCCTGGAAGCTTCAACAAATAGGAAATGAAAAACAACTTAGTGAAAACTCATTTACATTTTCTTTGTCGCAAGAGTTGAAAAATTGCCCTGAACCTTTTGCAATGCTCCTGTCCTGCTTGTCACACAGGATGAAGAAAGGAATAAAGGAATTATGGAACATAATAAGGGAGGGGAGGGAGGGGAGGAAGGAAGGAAGGAAGGGAGGGAGGGATGAAGGGAGGACGGAAGGACATGGTATGTCAGTGTGTATTTATAGGTGTGTGGGAAATGAGGGATATTGA
>VZTT01055189.1:32620-44954 GCA_013400855.1 Buphagus erythrorhynchus
AAGGAAGGAAGGAAGGAAGGAATTAATTAATTAATTTTGGGCTCATTAGTTCAAGGTCAGTTCTGCAGCCCCTTATGAACCCTCTGCAGACAAAGCACCTGAGGGATTGGGAAGGACTGGGGTGGGTGTCCTTAATTGTACAAACCTCTCCCCACTTCCCAGATCCTGATTTCATTTCTTTTAACTGACATTTTCCAAGAGAAAAAATGATGGTTTTGCATCTTTTTTCTTACCTGTACAACTGACGACTGCAAAGCTGGGGGAAAAAAAAAGCAACACATATTAATATTAATTGAGTTTGTTTGATCCAAGTGTTTTCATTTTTCCCCCTCACATGCAATGCCATATACTGTGAGCTGTGCAAAACTTTAGTTAATTTTAAAAATAAAATTCAAAGGGAAAACCTCTTTAAAACAACTTCTCTATACCCATTTGAACTTTGTTTACAAAACAAAACAATATAACACATTCATAAAGCACTAATTTCCTGAATTCCAAACTCAAGCTGCTCTTGCAAATACCCTGGAAGCCAGTTTGGCTTTTTAAAACAGATTTGCTTTCCACCGTTGGCCCTTTTAGAATAATGATAGACTGCATTGTCTGATCACTGAAAATAACTTTGGAAGCTACAGATTGAACAGAAAAAACTTAAACAAAGGCTAAAATGTGGCTGAAAAATCTTACTTCATTCTTAATGTTACAGCAAGATATCATAAAAAATCAGAGATTATCACATTTCTATGTAGTAAAAGCCAAAAACCCCAGATTATTTAAAATTGAGTTTATACAATAAGAATTTAAGGGCACTGAAAGTGCAGAGATGTGCTGACCAAGCTTTCAGGCATTTCAAGATGAGATAGGTAAAGGAGGACAAAGGTGCTTTTTCAACCTGTGGCAGCACCTCTGAGCTGTGCCCAGAATTAAACAGGCACCTGTGGGCTTTGGTGGGTGAAGGGTGACGTGTGACAGCACAGCAGAGCTGGCACTGAAGGTCCTACAGACCCTGCAGGAGCCAGCCTGAATGCTGGAGTATTGTCTGTTCCATGCTGGGATGAAAAATCCAACAACATGGGATGACTGAATATGAAAGGGACAAATTAAGCAAAATTATCTCCACAGGAGTATTTGGAAGTGCTCTGAGCAGGGCAAGGCTTCATTTAGCATAAGCAGAGATACAATGCATCAATTGAGATGCAGAATATGACTTCTGAGGTCTATAAACAGGACATTGTGGATGCAGGGACAAGGAATGGGCTCACTAGATGTCCCTTGAGCACAGTTATCCCAAGGCCAGTCAGGAGGATGAAGGGGGAGCAAAGACAGGGGGAAAAGGAGCCAAAGCAACCCTCTGAAATGTGATTTCCAGCATCAGAGCTGGGGGTTCAGCAAGAGGCAGAAGAGCCCCAGTGTCACTGGGGGTCCAGGACACCCAGCTCTCACAGTCTGGGGGTCTCCAAACCACTCTTTGTGACAAGGTTCACTCTTGGCACAGGGTTGAGGAAGGTGGAGAAGAGCTGTCTTAATTGTAAATCTTTGTTAAAAATCATGCAGCATTCCAGGTTAAAAATAGATTTATGCTGGCTACAAACCTCTTGGTGAATTTGCTTGAGTCCCTCCAATGATTTTTCACTGAAATAGTATGTTACAGATCTGTAAAAGTATACAAAATGTTTAATGCAGGTTTCCTCATCATGCTGTAAATAATTTTTTTCCATAAAGTCATTGTACTTTTAAACAGAAAACCAATCATTTGATTTTCAAATTATGCTCCACAGAAATATGCAATATTTATTTTTAAATACTTCAGCAAACATAACAACAGAAATTCTTTCCATATCACACAGAAAACTATTCCAAAAGGCTAATAAAAAAATCAGTGTCACTTCCTGATAACATTATAATTGCCCATACACTGATAACCCTTCTCAGTTCAGCTGTATTTTTAGACTCCAACACTTCTGTGATTTTTCCATCTATTTCAAGTATTTCCTACTACTAAAAATGAACTGTTTTTCTTGAACTTGAGCACAAATTCTTCTGATGGACACTGCTGGCAAGTGTGTGTGTAAATATACAGATATACTTTTATATATACCTGGACCAGCACTCATCAGCATTAAATCAGTCTAACTCAATGAGCTGCTTAAGGAGGTTTTTCTCCAACCCTGAAGACAAAAGACTATCCCTACCCAGGAAGCCAGCACACTTATAGGGAAAGAGGAATTAATCTGTATTTAACTGATCACATTCAATTCTCCAAGTAAGACAGCAAATGATCTTTTTTTACTGATTATGAATTTAAGACTGAAGTCTTAAATCACTGAATAAAACGTGAAAGCTCAGCATCACTCATAAAAACAAACAAAAATTCAATGGAAATGCAGTTCAGTAAGATGAAGATTTCCATAATTATACTCAGGAAGCTTTTAATAGACCAGACATGAAAGGAAAATTTATAGTCTAGATAATCTTGCATTAATACCTATTATTCTCTTGTGCCAGTTTACATAGAGCATGGGTGATCTCAGCACAGGCAAGGATTGCCCCATGGCGTGTGTGCAGATCTGAGCCCACTGATAAAGGCAGAAGTCTTGGCAAAACTGAAAGAGATTAAATAAGAATTTTTTTTTAACAAAGCAGAGCAATAGATCACAGTTCTAAATGTAATTTTGTCTGCCTAGAAATAACACTGGAAAAGCATTTCTGTAAAGTCAAGTATGCCAACTTCGTGAAAAACAAGTTTTAATGAAGTAAATTCTGACAAACCACACTAAGCCATTTTATACTCCAACCACCTCCCTGGCTGAAGCAAATAAAATAATATTGCTATTGGGCACTGAACTGGCTGAGCAGTCAGGGAAGTGGGGCTTGTACTGCCATGGAATTTTATTTCCATGTTAAATGCCACCTTCCTGGAGCACGACAGGAGCCCAGGCAAGGTCTGCCACTGCAGGCTCTCAGGGTTGGGCCCTGCCTTCAGCCACATGAAAAATCTGCCAGCACAGCCTCAGCATCTGCAATGGGCTCAGCCAAGGACCCTGGGCTCGTGCTAAAAAACATCTGATTACACACACAGTCAGAAAGGAATTCTTCTGCAGATGTCAGGCTGGACAAGACAAAACAGATCCCCCACCCTTTAGAACATCAAAGCCTTCTCAGCAGGAGCTGGGAATTTGAGGGGTAGCTGCTGGAGTTGTTCCCACATAACTGCACCCCTTTATTCACCTCAGAGCCAGCAGAGTCCAGTGCAGCCAGGTACCTAAGGCCCACGCCCCAGATAAAAACCAACCTGACAGTAATTTCTAATTTTTACAAAAAACCTGAAAACAGGTAAAGCCATCAGGGTAACTACACTGTATTAAGTGGCAAGGAGAAATCTTAATTTTTATTAAGTAGATTTATTAGACCTCTGTAGGTTTGTCCTGCCTAAGCTGAGCCTGGCTGAGCAGAGCTCAGCTGGTACCTACCCATGTTTGCCATGTATTCAGGAGCCTGGGGAGTGATGTTATGCAGAGCTTTGGTTGCAAGTTCTCGAATAACACTGCAGAGGTAAAAAAGCATTTCTGAGGGTTAGCAATTCAGTAGAAGCAATGTGTTAAAAAAATCACATGAGGAAGAGATTCCTGCCCCCAACCGAAATCCAGGCAAATATTCAAAATTACAGTACTCTCTATCCATCCTATGCTTCCCCCTTGTAAAAAAGCCAACAAAACCAAGGGCACCCATGCAGCCAGCCTGCAGCCAGCTTGCAGTGAAGTGAAAAGAGCTCAAGGAGCCAAGGAAAAACACCAGTGGGGCTGGTGGAACCTGAGGGCTTGTTCTGTGCACTGGCAGGGACAGAGCAGTAAACTGTCATTATTTCTCATGATGCAAACTATGATCAGTACTGATAGAATCTCACTTGTGTGATATGTACACATTTCAATCTTCCTGAACACTGAATGTGAGTAAGCACCATCTCTATGCATGAAATCTGCTTTAATTAGGATAATTGCATGGTGACAGTGTTTACCCCTCACACACACTATACACCATATAAATGGGTTTTATTAATCTATTAACAGATTGAGGTCATGGCCAAAAGACAAAATTCATAAGCCTGTTGAAGTGACAATCTGCTTGGGAGGTACAGATGATATCACCTACTACTTGCTCAGTTTCCTTCAGTCAAATGTGTCTGCAAACCCAGGTGTGAGTAAAATTCACAAAAATAATCTACAGAAGTGAAATATGCAGAACAGTCAATTCCTGGATACTAATAATTAGATTTTATGAACTTACCTATCCCAGTGGTTAATCTTCATGTTAACTAAATGATCAATCATTGGCTGTGTATACTCAGGAAAGCCAGCAATATACACACTGAAAAATAAAAAAAACCCAGATATAGGTTAGAAATATAGTGCAGATACAGACAGTACAGAACCAATATCTGTGTGCATTTTAGCACAGTCTGTTCCAAAGTTTTAAATCCTTTGGTTTTAAGCCAACCAAAAAATTACTTAAATGTGCCTTCTCCTTAATGAGATACAGCTGAATGACAGGACAATGGTCCAAATGAATTCTTGAAAAAACTTAAAATCACTTCTGCAAAACTTTCAGATTTTTTCTAAAACCTGCTCGATATATGACAAGCTTGACATTCAATCCCATTGCTACATTCCAGAAAATCCAGATGAGTATATTAACTTGAATAACCATTTCAGATTGGGGAAACACATCACTGATATCAACTACAAGACAGAGGAAATATAAGTTACAGAAATGTGTTGAATCTTCATCAATGGTCCAAATGGTCCAAAATGCCCACCATGTTTTCCATTTGTCCTTTTTAAAAACCAAATGTATGCAGAAAGTTAATTGTGACAAAAGCTGTGAAAGCTGCAGAGTTCAGGTGTGAGATGGAAGGGAACATCAGCACTTATTACCTAAGGAGCCTGCATTTCCTAACTCACAGCCACACTTCCAATCTTCAGAAGCATCAACTATCGAAAGCCAAGGTCAACACAAGTGAAGTGAAATGTTTCTGCAGTACATCTGATGAGTGCTAAATCACCTTGGGAAGCCCAACAATCAGCAGCATGTGTTTGTGTCACAAGGGCACCAAGGGGTTCATGGATTACCTTAATTTCACCTTTTCATATCTTTTGAGTGAGTAACTTTGCAGCTATAATGGTTCCATTAATATACCTGTGTGCAATCAGAAGCAAACAAAAAAACCAAATACTGCCACATGCTCCCATCCTGATATCTCTGGAATTCATCAGAGAGGGAATCCTTAAATCCACAGCCCAGACCTCAGTTACTTGAACCAACACTGGATACAGAAGCACCCTTGACTGAGCCCTAGAGAAGGATTTGACAGTTGGTTCAAATTGTTGTTGATGCTAGCAGAGAAGGATAAAATTCATCTGTCTAAGTCCTTTCCCTGCTCTGCAGGAACACACAAAAGCAGACACATTCCCCCTGCCATGTTTGAGCTCTCCTCTCTTCTTTCTAGCTGCTTTTTTGAGTCCCAGTGTTAGCACCCACCATTCTTGCCAACCACTTTAATTGAACTTCCTTGCCCAGCTAAAAATCAATCTCTTGGGTCACAGGTGTAGCTAAATCCCACTTTTAGTTTTAGTTTATAACTATCTTTAACTACAGTCCTCATCTTCTCTGCCCTCCTGAGAATAATGCAAGAAGCCTTGCACACAAGCCTGTACTTCCTGATGATGGTGCTGGTTAGATTTTTGTATCCCACTCAGGTTAAGAAGCTTTTTCCCTAACTCTGCTTGTACCAAGCTCAAAACTCTTGGAATCACATAATCTCTTTACTGCCAGTTCATATAAAATAGGTTTCCTCGACCTTCCATCCTCAGAAATGTATTTTGATATTTGAGCTGAATCCTCCAAATACCATCAGCAAAAAGGGCACCCAGTATGAAAAACCCGTGTTAAAATATTTAGATTTGAAAGGCTCTAAACAACTATTTATACACACACAAATATTTGTAAATACACATGATACTGCCCCTTCACCAGAACATTATCATCATTTATGAACCAAATTCAGCTGTAGTATCATGGTACATGTTTTCTGAGTAGCCAAATACATACGTGGGTGCTTTTTCCTTTAATGTTACTCAGGGAAAAATAAGGAAATAGCCAAGTAACTTAAGTATTGACCTGAATAATGACAGCCTGCTTGAAGAGCAGTGTCATTTTTTGAAAGTAATAGAATGAATGAGATGGCAAATATTTTACAAAAAAAAAGTTTGATTAATGGCACTGAGCATGGTTTCAGAGAATCAAGCTTCTAAGTGCATAAGGCTATTTATAAGAAGATTAACAAATTGATTCCTCTTGCTGAGCAGTTTAAAAAAAGAAATCAACAGCAAAAATATTTTCACTTAGGTAAGCGGCACTCATACAAAAACTCTGGAAATCACAGTGAAAGAAGTAAAAAAAAAATTAAATTACCAATTCAGCTCTTGAAAAGTCAGAACAACTTAATCAGTCTCCAAGCCAGAATTACAGAAAAGAGAAAATAAAACCTGCTTTGTCACTTTGGAATGTTTTCAGTTTTCTGTAGGTACAAAATCCCAGAGTTCCAGAAATCACATGGCTGCCATACACGTGGATGGGGAGCAGCATGCAAAGCCCCAGCTCCTGCATTTCCCCATCCCCGTAGGCGGGAGCTCTGGGGAAGGCTGTGGGAGGAGGGTGGGGACCCCAGATGGGCTGACAGTCGGTAAAAGGTGAAGGCATGAACAGACTGAAATGATTCTGCACAAAAGGGACACTACAGAGGTGGACAGATCAATTAAAAAATAGTCGAGGTGAAGACAGAGTGTTCCAGTACAAATTATCTTCAAAACCTCTCCGTGGCAGTGATAAAGCTGGTAGTGGAGCATGAAGCATCATGTACCTGCCTGGTGTTTCTGTTCCCCAAGGACATCATCTGCTCAAGCCTTTCTGACCTGCTGGGCTCCTGAGCAGCCCCACAGGCAATTTCCTGCCCTGTCTCAAGCAGGGCTGAATCACCCTCTGTGGGTGCTGCTCTGCTGCTCTCCCCACCCTGGCTCTGGACACAGGCTGGACTCCAGGCCAGACTGTCTGAGACAGCTCAGCCACAACCAGCCCTTGCTCATCATCTTTTCCTCGTGAGGAAATGCAATATTCTGTTCCTTCTGGCCATCCAGTTTGGCTCCCAACTCCCCTGATTTCAGCACCTCTGTGTTTCCAGAGCTGACTCTGTATTCCAGGACAAGCCCCTGCTTTATAATCACACCACCCCAGTTTGGTTATTTCTCATCTGCTCTTTGCAGGCTGTACTGCAGAGATCAGTTTGGTTTTCAAACACTACTGCACACTGTGGCCAGCTTTCCACTGAGCTAACACAAGCACTCGAGTTAAAGGTCTATGCACAGACCACAGATTCAACAACTTGAGCAAACTTTTCTTTTAAATGGGTATGACTTGATTCTTTCACCCACATCAGAATCTATCTGCCATCATAACAACCTCTCCTTTGACTACAACTCTCCAAACCCCCTCACCCTGTCCATCCCTGAGCAGCTTGGACAGTTTTTGACACCTCTTGGCTGCTTCCTCCTCATAGTCAAGGAAATCATGGCCACATTTTCACTCTGCCTCACACACGATAATCAGTTCGGTGCAAAATAAAAACACAATTTTGATTTACTTAAAACCATCAGTATGTAACAATATTCAGTAAGGTGAGGCAATCAGACAAGTATTTCATCAGGTACAAGAGGTCCCTCATATTTAGGAAAACTAATGACTGGAAACTTACCTTATAGTCAAGTAACAGTTAACTCTGTTACCAACAGCAAAATAATCAGCTGCAGTGAGAATGTCAATGCCATGGGGAAAAGTGCCCTACAAACAAAATATTATTTTAAAATGTATAATACATTCCAAATAGGCAACATGATTGAAAACAAAACAACTTCTGCTACTCTCCCTAGCACTGAAAAAATACAATTTAATTTATAGTAAAATCATTTGTACTAGAGACATAAAGGATATTGAATATATAAACAGCAAAATACCTCACTCTGCTTGTGAGTCAATGATGAACAGCCCAAGCAAATGGCAGCAGGCAGTAACCTATGCAACTATTCCCTTCACACCTCCCAGTCATGCCAAAATATATATTTGGTTAATGCATGACTATGTATATACCCAAAAGATGATTCCTCTAGAAGGATTTAGATAAACATAAACATGTTTCCAGTTTATGTGAAGGCACAAGGTGAGTTTAATGAAATATAAAATTAGAGATTTAGGCACCAAGAGGTACATCACGTGTAGAACACATGGGAGTTTTTACTTACACTTGTATTTGATGACTCAATGAACTAAAAAATGGGGCTGGTTTGTTTTTAAAATGAACACTGGTTCCCAGCAAAGCCTGAAACACTGAGTCCTACTGAAGGATCTCACTTCTGCCATCACTTCTAAAACCAGTCTGTTTCTAGAAGATAGATTATCTTTCTAACTATGAGATTTCCACTTAGAAACCTGCATATCTGTATGCAAGCAATACAATCCCAGTATTCAGAATTTTATTGGCTCTGGCTGGTTTAACAGAGCATCAGCAGAGGCAGCACAGCACCCATGAGCCACGATGAAGAACAAATGGAAAAGAGCCAGCTGACACTGGCTCCACTCACTTCCAAAAGGGACACTCAGAGGGTATTAAAACAATGAGGCTCCCTGAAGTACAGGTTTGGGATGTGATGCAGGTTTGTTTACAGCTCACTCATCCCTTCCACATCAGGATCCAGCCATGCAAAACTAGTGGGAAGTATCTCTCCATCTGAGCCTGAATCACTGAAGCAGTTTACCCTGGAAGCAGTGGGAGCTGCCAGCTGCTGCCAAGGTCTTGCTTTGGGAGGCAGAATTCCAGTGCTCCCAAAAAACAAGGCCTGAAATCTGACTGGACCAAGGAGAGACAGAGTATTTATGGCTTATCCAAGCCTGCAAGTCTTGGTGACTCAAAGGTAAAATGAGTGCTCTGTCCAAAAGCCTCATGAAACCCTGATTAGGGGCAAAGAAAGTACTTGAGAAACACCTCAGCATGACATAAGGCCAAAGAGCAAGACACACAATGGAATATATAAAGATGCACACTACATAAGGAAAATCTCAGCCAAACAATTTGAATTCTAGCTGCCAGCTGGACCTGGCTGTTTGTTCCCCAGCTGTGAGTGTGCCAGTTCAATGCCATCTCACAGAGGGCATGGTGCCACCAAGCCTGTCAGTGAGCCAGCATCATGCCTGACTTCAAGAACACAGAGGTCAGAGCCAGTGGGAGAGTGAGGCTTTACAGAACAGCCAACAGCTTCTGTTCTCTCAGAACACTTCAGACTTCTCCAACATACAAGTTGGTATTATTAGAACTACAAGCATTTCTCATGATATATGCTCCAAAAAATTCTTCAGATTTTTCAAAGCTTCCATTTGCACACAGTGTAAGTGGCATTCTTACCATGGCTGCTTCTGTGGCCATCAGCAAGCTCTGGATTTGGGACATGTGGAATTACAAAGATGAAAGAGGCAGGAACCAAACAAGGGCTACCTTTTTCTCCATCTATTTAGTACCAGCATCATTACCTCAGGTGGAGAATATGTTTTAGCTCTTTCCAATTCAGAGAAAGGGTGTCTCTTTCAACACACTGTGAACTCCAGAGGGTGGATCTACTCATTAAGTAACCATTTTCCTAGGCACCAAGGAATGGTTCAGCAAGTAAGACTTCTGGCCTTCTGCAGGAACCAACTGGAGCCTGACATGCCATGAAAATTCACTGTTCCACTGCTGATGTGCCAACACAGAGGCTGAAATCATCATCATGTGATGACACATTTGAGTTGTGGGTCAAAGCAGAGTCTGCACTCCTCTGATTAAGAAATAAAAAAAAAAAAAAACAGAGAATTTTTGCTGCATGGAAGCACTTCTAAACCTGCAGCACCCAGGAGGCCTCTCTCCCCTGGAGCTAAGGCAGGCTAAGGTGTTATTTACTTCATTCAGCACCTCACACAGAGGAATCAGGCTGGGCTGCTGTGTGCTGTGTGCGCTTTACCCTATTTAGGGCAGCAACTGCAGACCCAGGAAGAGTCACCCTGGCTTCTGTTTATCACAGACCCAACTGGGTCAGGTCACCAAAAGTCCCTACTCTCTTCCTACTCTTCTTGCACCCTTTCTCTGCTATTAACTTACTTCTGTCTAGAAATACACACTGAATATGAACAGATGGTTTAACAGTCAGAGTTCTAAAGGAATAATATTCTGGCTCAGAACCTAGAGCTTTCAGGAATGCTGTCAGGTGACAGCATTTTAACAAAGATCTCTTAAAGAGCAGCTTATTGATAACAAAATTGCCTTAACCATGCTCACATGCCCTGCTCTGTTCACAGGAATACACTGACTGAACCATTCCTTCCCACACTTTCTCTCTCTCTTAGCTCTATTTTCAGCTTTATTAATTCCTGGTGAGAAATCCAAGGCTTTACCCTATTTGCTTCTCCTCCAAGTTTGAAAACCAAAGTTGCTTTGAGGATTTTAACTACTTAAATGTTGCTAAGTTACATAGGAACCTACCACAATATTTTTTACCAAAGGATTTGGGTACCTCCAAAAGTACCAGATTTCTCAAAATATCTAGATGGTACAAGAGACAAGCCCAAAAACTGAGTTGAAGACTCTTGAGCCTTGTTTACTGTGGAATCACCAACTACAGCAATGATTGCACAGACCACTTCAGTTGCTCTGCTTCTACTGAAAACTAGAAAATCAATGAAACAAAAAACAAAACCAAAAATCTGCACTTTTCCTGCTTTAAAAGCACTGTAGCTTCCAGGGTATACAATGACCAGCTGAAATGATGGTTTTGCTTTTCTGAAGGACTGAAAATTACCAGTAAGCTCATTTTCTTCCCAAACTGGAATACTCACAAATAAACTCACACCTCAGAAAAATATTCCACAAGAACTTGCTGCTCATAATGAAAACAATTATTTTGTGACATTCTTTCACTCAATTTTTCCAAAGCCACGGTGTCTAATTTTGATTTTAGGCACTCCACACTTACAGTAACCTCCAAGGCACAAATGAATGAAGATGCAGAGAAGTCACCATACCTGTCTCCCAACATTCTCCTGGAAGGCAGCCTGAGGAACAGAGAACAAACACACCAAAACGAGTCAGGTTTGCTTTTTGATAAACACCAGATGATGAATTCAAAACACACAACAATATAAATGACCCATGGCTTTTCTGTTTTAAATAAAGTAAACTTTGTCAGTAGAACAAGCCCACAGGGCTTTTCTGTTTCTGCATCTCCACATTGTGCTGTTCCTGGAGCCCTGTGTTGCCCAGCAGCAGTTTGAGAATGCAGTTTATTAAACTCGTCACACCCACACAAGTGCTTGGGAGTAGTGACATGAGGCTTGGCCCTGGATGGAAAGTCAGTGCCTGTAGACAACAGCAACGGAGGCAACTTGCTCTTGTCTGACTTCAACATCATTTGCTAAGAGTGGGCAAAGTTTAATTCTTTGTTAGTGAAAACTTTGGACAAAAGCCATTGAGACTGCAATACTTATCTGTAGGGTATGTGTCTGAAAGCACACTGAAACACTGGGGTTGTACAATTTGAAGACAAAATTCATGTATATCTCTTGTATTTTGCACTAAATAAACTCAAAATCTTGCAAAAATGCAATGAAAACAACCATATGGTTAATCTGTCTACTTGTGTGGCATACAACCTACTTAATTCCCTACTTGAATTTTCTCTCTCTCGCAAAAAAACCCGTTTTTTTATCCCTTTAAGGGCCATAAAATCCTAAGGACTAATAGAAGCTGCTGTAAATTTTAACTCTTAAGAGAGGGGAGATCATCATTATCTGGACACTTCTCCATGGAACTGCTGCTCTCTCTGCACACACAGTTTCCAGTGATGGACAACACTTGTTAACTGGCATTTCATGGGCAGGAGGGAAGTTCCTACTGTTTACTGAAACGCCACAAGAATTTGGACAGCCAGAGCTTCTGTATTTCCTGCACAAGTCCAGCAGCCTCTGGTAATCCACCTGTGACAACAACAGGTTCAGCTGGCTCCCCGGGGATCACAGCGTGCAGGTGGAGCAAGGGCTGCGCCAGCCGGGATGGAGCCGGAGCCTCCCGGGGCCTCCCGGGGCCTCCCGGGGCCTCCCGGGGCCTGCGGAGCCTCCCGGGGCCTCCCGGGGCCTCCCGGAGCCTCCCGGAGCCTCCCGGAGCCTGCGGAGCCTCCCGGGGCCTCCCGGGGCCTCCCGGGGCCTCCCG